>JABCKG010000377.1:0-11397 GCA_018851835.1 Hypsizygus ulmarius | reverse complement strand
CAATAGCGTTGGACCTCGCCTTAGCCACGATCTGACAAGCAGCGCACAGACCAGTTCGCTTACTTATAAATACCGAGTACTAGTTAGTGTACATCCCTAACTTGACCTTAGCTATCAATCACAGCTGGTTCTTGCTCACCGATCCCGAACTAAGGTCTTGACCTCGACAAGTCAGACTCTTTATTACTCCGAACGACTGAGGTCTTAGTCTCGTGAGACTAGACTCTCTTGAACCCGAACGACTATCTTTATCATTGGACAGATAGGTATATTCCACGAAGCCCGGGAATTATACAGAACAATGATTCAGATCACGAGTTAAGCACAGGCTTAACAAGGAGAGGTTGTGGGTCCACTCTGCAGACCCACTCCTCCTCGTAGGTGTGGTGGTTTGTAGTGGGAATCTGTAGGATTCCCAGGTGGTCGAGCTGTCATCGATGACATATCGGTGACAGCAGTTCGGCTCATCATTCCATGCGTCAGGTGGTTGTGGGAAGTTGGCTGGATTGGGTGATGTGTCTGAATCGGGTTGACATGTGTGCGAGAATTTGAAAAGTAAAGTTAAGGGTTTAAAGAATAAAAAGTAATAAAGCAGTTCAGCTTCAAAAAATGTAATGGGGCATTACGGGTGATGCCTTGCATCTCACGCAGGTACCAGAAGCTAGACCGTATGGTATAACTCGTAGTACGTGTGGTGAATACAAAGGACTTGTGTACTACTATTATTATGCGCTGCCTTTAAGCGCTCAGCGCTAAAGGCATTGGCAAACATAGCCATACCGGCAAATGCCGGTACGGCCGGCGTGCCCTTACACAAGAACTCGACCAATGTGAGACATCTGTGGAAGCAAGCTTTGAACTGCTTCTATGGCATCAGTGCATTCCCATTCAAAGCCATCAAGAGCTGCTGCTTTAAATGTTGTTGTTGGTGATAGCCAGAGGTCCGTATCTTCAATGATATCACGGATGTGGTCACAGACTTCAACATGTAATGGCCCCAGATCCAACACATTTTTTGAACCCTTGCTTGAACCACGGACAGAACACATGTATGGGTGCGTGATATTCTGTGAATACAGAACGAGAATGGCCAGCTCCGTGATTGTTGGAATGTTCTGCAAAGCATTGTGCAAGTTAAATTCAATATTTATCCACACTTTTGCTTTTTTCTTGTCTCGAATCACTGTGAGGAATTCTAGAATAGGAAGCCGATTTACAAGAAGCTCTGCAGCAGCTTCGCCATGAGACCCAAAGCGTGTATTGTTCGTATCAGGGAAACATCGCCCATCAAAATGAATGGTATAGGTATCGCCTTGACTCTTCTTATCATCTTTGTTTCTAAAAATGGCCCCAGCAATTGCCACTGTCTTGACACTGCCATGCGTAGATGCCTCAAATGCTTGAAGTTCAGCTGAACCAGATAAGGCTTTTCTGGGCTCAAGAGCTTTGTGAAAGGTGGCAGCATTGTGTTTATTGGCAAGGAGAATTGGTAGAGAAATGTCTGGGTGGTGAGGATATGAGGCAATCAAAGCAGTATTGCCTCCTCCAAAGCTATTCTGGTCCTTGTGCATGCAGCACCTAGCCCAGATGAAAAGGTTGACCATCCTTTTTTCAGCTGCGGACAGCATACTATGAGCTTCAATGCCAAGGCAGAGTGCAAGCTGACGGAGAATAATGATATCGCGCCTCACTTGCTCTGCTTGGAACATCGTGTTCCATGCATCAGGACCTCCAGCATCTCGTATCTTCTTTTTGTTCCATTCTCTGAGGTAAATCACCAAGTCGGTCAGAGTTTTTTCAGCCAATGTTTTCTGACCACGGTCAATGAGAAGCATCTCAGTTTTCCACTCATGAAGCAAGTTAGAAGAACTTTTCTCGGAAGAAGCATGATCTCCATTCATTCCCATCAAGATATGGGCAAAGTTAACGAGATTAAAGGACACATCAAGCTGGCAGCAAGTGGAGAGCCACTGAGTCGCAAGGAGCAGTCGCTGATCCGGTCCAGCCAGCCGTTCTTTGAAGTTTTGCTGGTGTGATCAACGGTTGCATTTATGCCAACCAATCGCAGTTTTGGAGTAGACAATATTATTGTTTCAGTATTTCCTTTCTTGTAATCAGGTACATGTAGAGCAATGTGGCTTGATTCATAGTTTTGGTGGCGATGAGAGGTGCTATCTGCACTGATTGTGAGGCCTGTGTCAATTAATGAGTGCCCGAACTTGAGTCTCAATAGTTTTCGAGCTTACTTTTTGCCTGTGACATCTCATATCCAAGCTGAATCTTTGCTGCAATGCCTCCCTCTAAAATTGTCTGATGGACAGTACGACAGTCCATATTCTTCTTGACAGTGATACCAAAGAGTTTCCCTGCACGCTGGATGCATATACCAACGTGGGCCTCTGTGCAGCCACTTTTGACAAGAATACATGCCAATGCACAAGCCTCAGGAGTATAGACACCTTTCCTAGTGAGGCGAAAAATGATGGGCCTGTAATTTGCCTTATGCACGGCTTTGCGTCGAATGTAGGATTATGAGAACATCTCATTGTGAGGGCATGAATCTGTCTCCGACAAGTCTTCAGTGCAGTTGATGAAATCTGAAGGAGATCTCCTAGATGTTTGATTTGGACCTCTGAGATCTGGAGATATGCCTGATGGTGATGCTGCATTTGTGTGAGGTCATGTCGCACATCGCAAAGTTCTGACTTCAGGTTAGCCACAGTAGACTTCAGAGTTTCCTTCTGTTTCTGAGCATGTTGGACCTTTCTGCACTCATTTCAAAGCTTTTCTTTAAACTCTAATGCAGATTTTGAGTGAATGAATGAGGATGTATCTAAGGAAATGGAAGTCGATGGTGTCGGAGACTTTTGTTGTGGCCGATGCAACAACGCTGACTGTAATGGAATATTCTCCTTGTCTGGACTCCGAAGCTGCACCGTGTGAGCCTGCTGACGACAGCTCCACTTCTTGGGTTTTGTCGAGTTCCTAGTCTTACTACCCATCCAATAACTCCACGACCTTCAGTTGAAGGCCAGAATCGTTGGCCCGTGGGTTTCTGAGTGACCAAAAGCTATTGAATAGATATAAGATGGTTGTAACACAAGAACTGAAAGCCATGCTCACCCTTTAAGATGACCCCAGCCCTCAACGACGTCCAGCAGCTGCGCACAAGCTCAGTTCTTGGCAATATGAAAAAGTTTCAGCATGTGTGGTCACACAATTTGTCACGTGACTGTGCCAAAAGTTGTCACGAATGCATCCCATTCTTCAAGCATGTTTTTCGACCTCCCTGTTGAGATAAATGTGAAAGTGAATTGACAGCTGTATTTCGGAGAAGAACCTCCATGTTTTGTTGGTCATAAAAATAGATAAATGATATTTCTGACATTAGATCATAGATGTATCTAACTCAATTTTTGGACCGACAAAAGTTCCAACCAAGAAAACACAGATATGCCAAATGTATTGCCGTTGGCCAATTCAGAGTTTTCTTCCATGGTACGAGGAAGCTGGAAAACAGTTGGGCATGACGAGACTCAATTCCTCACCAAGAACCTGAGGAGCCAAACATGTACAAAGGAAAACAGCCTGAAAGGCATTGCGCAGTCCCACTTCTTATCTGCACCCTCTTGTGTGCCTTCTTGGGCCAGACTTTCTTCAAGTCGAGTGCGCTAGTAAGAGTCGAGTAATTGGGGAGCTGTGGCTCAGTCAGTAACCTATGAACGGTGCGATGACTGTTCGTGGCTCCCTGTGGGATCCGAGCTGGGTTGAGTGCGCCAGCGAGCGAAGAGTAGTTGGAACACTGCTTTGCAGAGACTGGTTGGTGGAGAGGATTCTGCCGTGGTGCGAAGTCATCATCGAAGCTGCGAGTAGTAACTGCAGCATCGACAGAGAATGGAACGGGTAGTGCGTCGCTAGCGCCTGACTCTAATGAGCCAGCCATGTTACGTTTTCCAGGTTTTTGGCTTGTTCTGCTTTCGACTCTGCCTTGAAGTTCACCCTCTCCTCTGCTGAGTGGTGGTGCCCTTTTATTTTCCTATCTGCCCTGTGCCTCTGCTCATTCTTCTTCTTACCCCCCTTTACGACATTCACTTGTGAAATGGGAGCATCGACTACAGACGTATCACCAGATGTGGGGTTTTCAGGGTTGTCGCGAATATCAACATCCGACTGAACAGTGTCTCGTCCCAAGAGCATTCCAGCTATATTACCGAGATTTTTAGCAACAGTTTTCCTACCACCACCAGCAGCTACCGCAGCTTTTCTTGTGTGCTTCACCGAGGAAGCTGCTTTGTGGAGGTTCTGCTTGTATTTCACTTTTACTATGCTGCTTAAAAGATTGTGTCCATAGACCTCCATCTGGTTCATTTGATTTATCCGGCTCGGGTTTGCCTGCTGTGCGAAAGTCCCACCATATTTGATTTTTTTCCCCAGACGATCGCCGCCTTTGGGTGATTTGGATTTGCGCAGAATGGTGGAGTGGGGTGAATTATGAGCCGAGAGGTCAACGTTGTTATCAACGAGAGCGGGAATAGCGGAAGTGACGATGACACTGCCAACGAAAGCAAGGAGAATTACAAGAGAATATATCATGGTTAAGGGCAATATGAAGGGCTTTGAAGCATCAGAACCAGCTGATGTTCAGCAAGGAAGGAATAGATTTCTCAGAGCCTGCTGAGAGATAAGGGATGAGTTCAGAGGCTTCAAGATTTCTTATAAGACCGCAGACCAGATTACTTGATAGCACGCTAATAGCTTTTACCACTGCGATCTCCCTGATACCAAACTGTTCATGATGAACGTGAATATAAAAGGCAGTACAGCTATGCCATCATCTGATTTTGTAGATGTGGCGCCAACACGATGGTCAAATGTGATCATTGAATGGCCTCGTCCTCCCGAGACAATGAGGCTGACAAATCTCCCCCACCCAATGGGCCCAAAACCCGAGCAGAAGCTGCAGCTACAACCTCAAACAAGAAGACATGAAAAGAACTAGACCAGATTGCTGGTACAAAGGTGCACAATGCCATAGAAGGGCAGGCGTACCTAGAAGACAGGAGATACTTGGTACCCGGTGAGCCATTAACCCTATCAACTCTCGCATTTGCCCTGCTCCAGCTGGGCCATACCATCCCATGGACAAACACTACAAAGACCCACCTAGATGCCATACGCGCATTCGCATATGTCATTGAAAACTGTGCTTATGGTGCATCCGCCGAAGCTATCATGCTCGCGGTCACCAATCTACTGACACCTACCATATCCTCTATATCAGAAGCCGTCGAAGACATCCACGATGCCAGCCATATCCTAAAGGACAACACAAAAGCCAATGTAACATCCACGGACAAGATGAAGGATGGCCTACGAGAAGCCTCAGATCAAATCACCCAAGCCGCCACTGAAGTCGCGAATGCAGCTGAGAAAAACCATGCTCGAGAGCCATTGGACACCTCTACAACACCTCACAGGAGTAATGCACCAACATATGCTAGCATTGTACACCAACACATCCTGCCAGTCCACGCAGCAGCCATCTCAAAAGGGAATGCAACCAAACGCCAGATTCTGGTACAACCAATATCCGGAGCTGAGGATGATGGCTTTGCAAAGCTCACAGAGAAGGAACTCGTCGCCAAAGCTAACATGGCCCTCAACCGCATGGGAGACATATTCGCTGGAGACAAACCAATGGACACGAACTTCATCGCCACGAAGAAAATCTGCACAGGGGCGGTGCTTTACCAGCTGCAGACACTAGAAGGAGCAGCATGGCTATGACGTCTGGACGCCATGAAGAGCTTTGTGGACCACTACAGTGCAACATCGACAGTACGATCTCAGCTGATGTACTGCATCGTGGAATATGTCCCGGTATCATTCGACCCCGACCTGCAAGCCACTCGTGAATCAGTAGAGCGACAAAATGGGCTTGCCCACTAGATGATGCCACACGCAAGATGGATAAAAGCAAAGGCAAATTGCCACGAGGGCCAAATGATAGCGCATGCGATCCTCGGCTTCAGCACCAGAGAAGCAGGGAACCATGGCATGCACCACGGGATCGTAATAGAGGGTAAGTGGGTGCCTCTGCGCAAACTCTTACCGGAACCCAAGCGCTGCCTCAAATGTCAGAAAATGGGTGATAACCATATGGCGGCTACCTGCAAGGTGACACATGATGTATGCGGGAGGTGTACAGGGGAGCACTGCACCACTGCCTGTCCAGTAACTAACCCCACAGATTTCAAATGCGCAAACTGCGCAGGCGCGGCCACGAGTGGACATAGTGCTGCCGACAGACGGTGCCCAACATTCATTGAACAACTGACGAAGTATCAAAACAGAATCCCGGACACAAAATACAAGTACTTCCCCACCAACAAGCCGTGGATGTGGCAGCTGCTAGGCCAAACTGACATGAACACGAATGACCAAGACGCAGCATGGATACAGGGTGCCAACTGGGCAGGCAGATAGACCCAAGCTCGGGACCCCAGAGCAGGATATGGTACTGGGCAGCTGGCAGGGAGAGAACGAGGAGAAGGAGGTGGAAACCAGGCAGGGGGGTATGGACAAGATAAGCAAGTGGGAGATGGGGGCCTGGTGGGGGGCCAGGAGTGGCAGGCGGTGTGACCAAAGAAGGGGATTATGGGGAGAACAGGACGACGGGGAGCCTCACGATACAACACTAACACTCCCGCAGACAATGGTTGGCCTGCAGGACCGGTGCAAGCTGAAATATGAGACTACTTCACCACCACTCTGTCCACGTCCCAACAGAAGGATATTGCAGGTGGTAGCAAACCCTCGATACCCAGGTGGGGGGACGAGGACTACAACAATGATGAGGGACCGGGCCCAGTGCCAATACTTCCGACAACAAGGAACAGGACAGAGGGTTCACCAGAGATAATCCCACCACCGTCACGGACACCAACCCCACGTCGACCACGATGGGCATCTGAGCCTCACAGCCCACCTGCTCGCCAACCGCAGGAATTCCCCATGCCGATGCCTTATGTCTGAGACACCCGAGGCAGCACCACTACACGACAAGCTATGAATACGACAGCAAAACCTTAATCGCTCCCTACTGGCACAACTAGACCTTCTCGTTACTCTAAAAGCTGATAATTTTGACCTCTGCTTGAGACAGGAACTCTACATCGACTTCAAAGGGAAAACCCGCGCTAACCCACATTGGCATGTCATATACCCAGAAACACACAAAACTGACCCGAAAGCAACAAGATCAGTCATCCTCATCAGCACAAGGCTTACGTCGGACTCCTGGACACCGATATCATTTCCGACCCCCGACGTCACTGGAATACAAGTACATGGCACATTCGGGACACTACGGATCTTTAACATCTACAATGACTGCAAGAACAATCACAGTCTCGACCACCTCTCAGTATTTCTACGTAACCCTCAAAGCCGGATACACCTGAAAGCGCCACTACGGAACCTCTGGATAGGCGACTTTAATTGTCACCACCCACTTTGGGATGAAGAACGCAATGCCCACCTCTTTTCTACTGCCAATCTCGAACTCACTCAACCTCTCCTCAACATGCTGGGCCGACACAATATGAAAATGGCACTCCCTGCTGGCCTCGCAACTTTGCGTGCCCACAACACAAAAAACCACACCCACGTCGATAATGTTTTCTGTACGGACACACTCCTGGATGATATCATCAAATGCAATGTCGACCAAACCCAGCCACCGAAAACTGACCACTACCCAATCATTACAGTTGTCGATGTCACACCAGCAACGACAAATTGGGCACCACGAAATAATTTCCATAATACTGACTGGACTGAATTTACAGCATCGCTCATCAAGAACCTCGACAAGCTGCCACCACCGGAAGAGCTAATGACTACAGGAGATTTTGATGTGAGGCTCGAGCTCCTAGACAAGGCCATTCAGGATACCATTCAAGAGCACGTACCCAAAACAAAACCCAGCCCATACACCAAACGATGGTGGTCGAAGGAACTCAGTGTCACAAAGGAAGCCACAAGGCGATTATCGGCCAAACACAAACAGCACTGCCTTAACACGGGACACTCTGCACATGAGGAGTACCGATGCCAGTGCAACGACTACTCTGAAATGATTCAAACTGCAAAGATCAAGCACTGGATGCAATGGCTGGAGGACATTGATGAGTCCTTCGTATGGATGGCAAGCCATTTAGTTACTGGCCCTGACACCAATGGAGGATGTATGCAGGTACCGACACTCCAGGTGAAAGATCCGGTCATGAAGAAAGTCATCCGAGAAGCCGTCGACAATGAAAGTAAAGGTACGCTCTTCTTTGAAACCTTCTTTCCCCCCAAACCTGCACAATCAACGGTGCCAGCGAACTTCCACTATCCCGCCCCAAAATGGGCTTTTCAGAACATTACTAATGAACAGATCGAACGAGCCATCAGCAAGATGAAGCCCTACAAGGCCACATGGGCAGGTACAGTTCCAAACTGTGTCTTTACCCACAATGCACAGATTCTAGCACGCCAGCTTGGCCCGCTGTATAGGGCCACATTCAACCTGGACTACTATCCCATGGACTGGGCGCTCATGGAAACCTTGGTGCTCAAGAAACCAGGGAAACCAGACTATACCACACCATCCACGTGGCGACCCATCATCTTATCAAATGGTTATACTCGACTCCTGAACAGCTGCCTTACTGACGATATGGTAACCATGTGCGAAAAACTCAATGTCCTGCCAGCAAATCACTTTGGGGCCTGACTAGGATGCACTACCACAGACTCGATACATCTCCTGACGAAAATAGTGAAGGACGCATGGCGAAAGGGTAAGGTTGCCTCCATACTCTTCCTCGATGTGAAGGGGGCATTTCCCAGCATAGCGATGGACCGTCTTATACACTGTTGTCAAATGTTGTCGAACATACTCGAAGGTACTCGTACATCTGCATTAGGGTTCGAAGGTTTGATCGAAAGCTTCGAACCCACTCGAAGGTTCGAGTCTAATGTTTGAACTGTCTCGAACGTTTAGTAAAGTATCCTGACACTTACTACTTGCACTCGAAGCTCATAGAACATTCTAGTTACATTTTGTATTAGTATATAAGGACTCTCCGAGTCCATGCTTATTAAGAGAGCTATATATTCTGTACTATCACCAGACTGCACATATCTGCTCAACAGGTTATGGGCCCCGAGCCTATAATACTACAAAAATACACTAGCTTTATATCTCGATGCACCCTCTATATCTTACTTGACGAAATGTCGGAAGAACATACTTCGGGATCGTACCGCATGGAATTGCTGAAGGCCATGAACTGGATGCTGTGGAAGCGACGGATGCTCGCTGTCTTGCATGACCTTGGACTGGAGAAGTATATTGCGAAGGACGTGAAGCCTCCAGGATTGGCTGCAGAAACACCGACCCCAGAAGAACTTGAGGCTCAGAAGAAATGGGCAGAGGGCGATGCAAAGACTCGAACACGAATTGAACTCGCAGTCAGAGATTCGGAGATGGTCCATCTCAGCGGTGCGGAAACTGCAAAGAAGATGTGGGACCAACTCTCGATGGTGAAGGAGTCGAAGGGCTGTTTAGGTGTCTTGGCAATGCGACACGCATTGTACCGGATGCAGGCCGACGATTCTGATGAGTTCGACATGGTCGAACACGTTTCGAAGCTTCAAAAGCTTCAGGAGAAGTTACATCTGATGGACAACAAAGTCTCGGATGAAGACTTTGTAATGATATTGATCACGTCCTTACCAGAGAGTTGGGACATGTACACCTCTGCATACTTGGGATCGAGCAGGAATAAGCCCACACTTCGATCACACAAACTGATCGCAATCCTATATGAGGAGGACCGACGATGCAAAGGACGGAGCAGCGAAGCTATGAGCACTGCACTCCAAGCGAGAGGGCAGCCGCGTAGAGGTGCCTGACCTTCGAAATCGAATGAGAACTCCGAGAAGGAGTACTACAATTGCCACAAGAAGGGGCATATGGCCCGGGACTGTTGGTCCAAGGGCGGAGGACGTGAGGGACAAGGTCCCAAAAGCCGAAGAGCTGGAAAGGGACACCAAGCGAACCAGGCATCGGCACCTGTTACAGGTAGTTTGATACATCAAAATAGATCAGTTGATGCACATGTTTGAAGCATGACAACCATCAGTTCAAAGAACTTCCCAATCTAGAAGCATCTGATGCCATCAATCAATTCTCAAAAGAGCGAAATCCAGATAAATACATGCAAATAGTTTCCCAAAAAGCATTCCCTGGCTGGAAATTCAATATATTGGGTTTCCTGGATCTCCGGGTACTTCAGGGTGGTAGCACAAATGCCAAGACTCTTCCAAAAATATATTCCAATGATTCCTCCACTCTGCCCCCCTAAAAATAGCACCAGAATAGATGGATGCGCAAATCCCATTCTGGATGACCTTTGATGGATGATGCCCTTAGTAAGCACCCTGCAGCAATGCTGCATTTGGGCTTCCGGAGCAGTAAATGTTGAATAGCGCATGCAGGAGTGCATCCCTGGGCTCAAACAAGGTGTAGAAAAAATCTATACATAGTAACATATTTTATTTATAGCATGGTCACCTCAAAGTCAGGGGGGAATGGGTGGATGGGCAGCACTGGATTTGGATGACGCGCCCTGTCCCGCCCCTCCAGGAGCAGCAAGTAAACATAGGTAAATAACCCCAGATGTAAGATCAGATGGTGATTTCTGCACCACACATTGCATTTGAAGACAGTAATACTACTCTGGGTAAAGTATATATTCAATTCAAAGATCCTTGTGCTTGAACTATATTAAAATGTGCCACGGATGTAGAGATATTCATAGGCGGAGCTTGAAGCACCAGAAATAAACAGATGTAAACAATGCCAGAAGCAGCATCAGTGGCTCTCCTGGCAGGCTTCCTTAACACTTATAAAGAATCTGAGCTGGTAGGAATGTGTGGGATATGTATATAGATGATCTGAAAAAAGCCCCAGCAAATTCCATGGAGACCTGGGCATGCCACAGGTGTATATGTATTTCTGGCCTGTTCATCAGTGAATATCTTGGGCTTCACTAGGCCAAATTTCAAAACCCCAGGTGTTCTGGAGAGCACCAGAGTAGTAGAATCGAAATGTAAAATAAAATTTGAGGTGAAAAGTTTTCACCAATTTGCCTACCATGAGCCCAGAACTTTATTAAATTTTATTTGGTGGGTAGGAGGATGTCTTAGGACATGCAATATAGTATATACAGGTATTACTTCTGGTCTCAAGAAGTTGTGGAAAGAGGCAGCCTCCTTCCCATGCCCTACTTCGCGGTTGAAGAAAATGCGAGCGCAATGCTCTGTCCTGTCCTATTTTGTACG
>JABCKG010000376.1:0-11417 GCA_018851835.1 Hypsizygus ulmarius | reverse complement strand
TACAACCCACAGGAATGAAAAAGGCACACTAAAATCAAAGGCAAGCAGATATAAATTGACTGCCAAGAAAGAGACTTTGAGGCTGACAAGGGCCAACAACTGTTGCGCCATGGCCAAGACCAAGATAAACTATACATGAAGATGATAGAAGATGGTGGCATTGCAAAGTTTGTCTGGGATTTGCTTTTCCCAAGTCATGGCCCCAGAAAGAGAGGCTCTGAGAGGGTATGTAAACCATGACCAAAGGTGTTGCAGTCAACTTGCAAATCTTGCATGCTGCTCTAATATTTAGCATGGGGCTGTCTTAATATATACTCTAGCTATACCATACTCAATCCAGATGGATTTTAAATCATCCAGTCTTGCCCCAGACCTGCTCTGATCTTTGGGAGAGGGTATGTTCTGAGAATTACTGAAAATGCAAATATCACAAGACTAAGGGTGGGGCTGTCTAGAGATCAATGAGACAATTACAATGCGCCAACATTTATGCCTCTATGATGAGTATTGATTGAGTTATCTGTGTTCAAAGTTTCAGCATCAAATTTTGCATTTGTTGACAGATGTTGGGGCCATGCCAACTTTTTCAAAAATGGCAATAAGAATCTGTGACACAACTTGTTTGTCTTCAACCTAAGATAAAATCTGTGATTGACGAACAGGGCCACATGGCTTCGAGACTACTTTTTCACTCATTTGTACTAGTGATTTTGCTCAAGCTTGATTTCTATTAACTTGTCACTGAGGTTGTGTAATATCTTTCATTGCTATATCTTCCACCAGCTGTTCCACTATTCTTGGCTGTCATGCATCAATTAGAATAGAAGTAATACATTGCCTTTCACTGTTGAATAGGTTCAGGCATAGGTGAAACTTCTCGAGGATTATTTCGAGTCTGCATACCTTGCTGCAGTTCTAGGGTAGCTCTAGCAGGCTGCACAGTCTCATTGGTATTTCTTGCTGGGCAAGTTGTTTCTTTGAATTCATTCTCCTCTTCTTCATCAGATTGATAATAGTAAGAAGTGTAGTCGAGTGTTATAAGGTGACTCTTGGCACCTTTCCAGCACTTTGCAGCTTGAATAATGGATTCATCCATGCTACGCTGAACTAAGGATTCATCTCAGAATACTATTCTGTTGTATTCATCTCTTTGCAATTCACCATTCTGAATATATTCCTAGAGCTCGCTGCAATCTCTCATAGAATGACCTAGCTTGCCACATCTGTAGCATGTTATAGGAGATCGTAACATTCCATTTGCACTAGCCATATAAGGCGGCAGTGGGCATGGGCCTAGTGAGAAATTCAACAGCAATGACAGTGTCCATTGAAAAAGCTTTGGTGAGGGAGATAGTAGGATTCTCTGCTGCTATGTGATTCTCAATCTTTTTACAAAGCGATCTATTGATTCCTTGCCAGAAGAATCCTGCTTGCTCGTCTTCCAAAATCTTTCTCTTGCATAGAGCCTTCCACCAATTATAATGAATTTATGTTTGTAGCGCTTTTATTTGGTAAGTGAAAGAACAAAACAGTGTTTCCATTCTCTAACCAATTGATTAAGATCACAAATAATATATTAAGTATTGTGGTGATCAGCATCATAGTATCGAAGGAGATCCTTCTCGAGTTCCATCCAATTCTTATCAATATAACTCTTCAAGGCTTCAATAAGATGAACTACTTTGTTAGAGCAGTAATCAACAACTCATTCACACTTCTCTGCCTCCAGGACATTGTATATAGTGCATAGACTGTTGTACTGCTTAATAAATTTCTTGATATCTTCATGGCTTTCGGTGAATGTCTTGGGTGCATCTTTAGCCCAAGATGAAGGCATCATAGTGGGGGTTCTAGTACCATAGCATAGGGGAGTCTGGGTCATATGACCAGGGGTAACATGCTAAACACATGCTAATAAAATATAGAATTTATCTGCCAAATTACATGCTGGGCACATTGGAAAGAAAAATACAATATATGATCAACATGCCACTCATGGCTATATGCTGGGCATATTGTAAACACATTGTGAATGGGAACATCATATGGATGACAAACACACATTGGCCACATCATAGTTAAAAAACCTCTGGGCTTTTCTCATGCAGGTCAGTCAGGATCTAACAAGTTGTAACTTATAGTCTAACATTTAACCTTTATGCCACTTGGCTCAAGTCAATCATTTGTGTGACAGCGTGAACAGCAAAGTTGATCTCAATTTTCACATTGATGACATGCTGGCAGTCTTCTACCCTCTTGAGTCTCCAGTGTTAGGGTTACTTTAGATTCTCTCATTGCAGTTTCAAGTCATTGGACTTGCTCATAATAGATGTGTATTCAAACCTACTGTGTGATTGGAGAGCTTGCTCCTCTTTTATATTCAATGTTCTTTTTTCTTCAGAAGAGGCTCTCTAATACTTAGCTCTGTGGTGAAACACGATCGATGCCACTCATGGAATATTCGGGAACATCTTAGAGCTGAGACTTCAGGTGAAGACACTCTCATTTACCTTTATTCCAGGCATTTGCAGATACTATTCCTACTATGCAACCAGCTTCTGCTGTTCCTAGACATGTGAGTGACATGTTTTGATAGCACTAGTGGATACTCATATGTCACACATTGGAGGCCAAATAAAGCTGACAGTGCAGAACAACATCGGAAATGTGTTCGACAATCTCGACGAGATGTCCAGCCAAGCAGCCCAAGCCGCTGTAGGGTCCCCAATTCACAAAATGCTATAGGTGTCCTCAATGCTGTGATGAACCGGGCACCTGAACATCTTACTAGGCCTATCCCATTTTTGGATCTGCATGAACTCACAAGTCACCAGCATTGAAACCTTCAACGGAACCATAGGAAAAATTGATCCCGAGCCAGTCATGTGCACGATGAGAACACGCTGCCATCTGTAGTTGCACGTACTGGTGAGCAATTATTTTCCTTCCAACAATTGGATCATTATTTCATGGCCCAATGCTTTTAGGATTCTATGGCAATAGCTCAGTACTACTGTAAAATTGACATCTTTATGACTGTCATGACAAATGCACATTGGGTAGAGATCGAACGTGACTTACTGCCCTATCAGACTGCCTATGATTGACCTGATTTAGTTGGCCAGGTCTTTCAGCTGAAGAAGCAGGCAATCATTGATTACATCTATAAACATGGCATCTTTGGGCATGCAGTCACATACATCTATACCATCGAGTTTCAGAAATGTGGTCTCCCTCACATGCATATTCTTATCTTTCTCAAGGAGCTCTACAAATTGCTGACTCCTGAGGCGATAGACTCATGTATCCATGTATACTGGCCTGATCTGGTTACTGAGCCCTTGCTCTTTGAGACTGTAAAGCGATGCATGGTTCATGGCTCCTGTAGTGCAACAAATCCATGATCACTCTGCATGGAGAATGGCAAGTGTACAAGGAACTTTCCCAAGGATTTCCAGGCTTTTACGACTATGGATACTCATGGATACCCTCTTTATTATCGACTAGATGATGGACGAGCATATCAGGTGAATAGCATTTAGATCGATAACCATTGGATATTCCCATACTGCCCCATCTTATCTGCTCTTTTTAATTGTCACATCAACATTGAATGTGCTGTGTCACTAGGATCATTCAAGTACCTATTCAAATACATTCAGAAAGGTGGTGACCATGCTGCTCTACAAGTCCATTGACATGACAAACTTACATGTTATATCAGCGGTCGCTACATCTCTGCCTCTGAGGCTGTCCACTGCATCTTTCATTTTGACATCTATGATCAAATTTCCAACATCATTCACCTCCAAGTCCATCTTGCTGGCCACCACATGGTCGTTTACAATGCAAATATGTCACCCGAAGAAGTACAGCACCGAGCTGCAACAGAGAAGATGATGCTAACAGCCTTTTTCGATGCTAATGCCGATGATGGTGAGCTTGGAAGGGAACCTCAAAAATGGACATACCAGGAATTCCCACAACACTTTATGTGGAAGAAGGAGGGACAAAAGCGTTGAGTGTTGCGGGAAAGGGGTTTTGCTCTTAGTTGCATGGCTTATATTCCATTGACAGCTGGTGAGGTGTTCTATCTATGGACTCTCTTGACTGTAGTCAAGGGACCAACATCATATAGTGATCTTCTTACCTATGATAGCCATGCCTACAATTCATTTCATGCAGCCTGTCTTGCTCGAGGTCTACTGGAGGACGATAGAGAATGGCAGCTCTGCCTTAAAGAAGCATCGGAAATGCAGACCGTGGCATGTTTATGCTATCTCTTCACAATACTCCTTCTCTTTTGTAACCTTTCACAGCCAGATAAGCTATGGGAGGTATACAGAGACCAAATCTGTGATGACCTCAATCATCAGTTGTGCAGACTTGGAGTGCCTCATCCTACCACTGAAGACGTTTATGATTATGGGCTATTTCTTTTGGAAAAGATCCTCAATGATTCTGGGCACTCTCTTTCTGATTTTTCTATGCCGCAGTCTGAACGTGATTGGGTTGAGCAGGTCGAAAACCTCCTCATTGCTGAGCAGCTTGACTATGACCATGATAAGGAATGAGCAAATTGTGAAGCCCAACTCCCACAACTCAACAACGACCAGTGGCATGCATATCAAAGGATTGTTGATTTCATAGATAACAATCTCGGAAAGACTTTCTTTTTGAATGGTCCAGGTGGTACAGGCAAAATGTTCATCTATAACACTATTTATTGCAAAGTTTGAAGTGAGGCCTCCATCATCCTTTGTGTATCATCATCCGATATCTCTGCTCTCTTGATCTGTGGTGGCTGCACTTCCCATTCGATGTTCAAGATTCCTGTTGACAACCTCACTGCAGAATCTCTTTGTGCAATCTCAAAGGAGAGCCAACAAGCTGATCTTCTGTGAAGAACAAAGGCAATCATTTGGAATGAGGTAGGTGCACATATGGCAACATTCACAATGACAACCAGCCATTTGGTGGTATTACTGTGGTATTCGGAGGAGACTTTCAGCAGACGCTTCCTGTTGTGCTGAGGAGATCATGGGAGGAAGTCATTGGTGCCACGATTCAAGCTTCTTCTCTTTGGGATCATATTGAAATCCTTCACCTCCATCAGAATACATGTCTCCAGCATATTTTAAGTCAGTGGCTTCTTTTTGCTTTAACTAACTATGTCCTATGCTAGCATCTGCAATCTTGCTGTTCTTGAGAACCCTCGACGATTATCTGCTGCTTCCAAATCTTAATGCTTTGATGCACAAATCTATCTAGAAGCTCCAGGCTGAATGACTTTGGTTGGCTGCCTGCAATATTTCAACAGCCTCGACATTGTGTTTCTGTCAACACCTACTATTTACCAGACATATGCTACAGTGAGCTTATTAATAATCAACAATTCCAACTATAACTTACTCATATCAATTAGGTTTCGAAAGCTGAACCAGGCATCAGTGTACACCCTTCTCCAGAGTCAATACAGGATGCTTCAGAGTATGACTTTGTGGGTAATATTCAATGGGTGAGTCTGGGTTAACCCTCAAGATTACCATGCATGCTAAGCAATTTATTCTGCTATATTCCAGCTCATCCCAATTGGACCGGCCTGCAGTGGCACAGGATCGGGAGATGATGACCAATTATCAAACATTGCACTCTCCAACGAGGACAATGTTGTTGATACAATAGACATCGACAACCTATTCTCAGTCAACATTGCATGCCAGTCCTATGTTCATATCACAGGCTATGTCTGCAAGTCCAACCAAATGGGAGCCATCTTTGAGATCGATGCTGAACAGTACACATCTGCATTCAAGGACATCAGGAGCACCACGAAGCCCATCTTTCCAGTGACATGCAGAATACCTGACTCACCTCGCTACATGAATAGAAAGAAACCAGTGCCTCGGAAGAAACAGTTTGTTTTTGTGATGGGTTATCTTTGTGATATAGTGGAGGGGAAAAGAGATGGCAAGGAAGTGGTCGAGCGATATAAAGTAGATGTGGAGAATATTGCCTTCCTTGGATATCATACACCTGCAGCGGTGACACCTGCTTCACTCTTAGAAAAAGAGAACAGTAAGTAAACTCCTCCTCTTGCATTCACTGGTTCAATACTCAGTTTCTTGGCAGGTCCTATACCAGCACTTTGCTCAAAAAGACTCAACTTCAGTTTTGATGCAAGTCCCAGTCCTCAGCCTGCCAAGCATCGTAAGTTGGGTAACACTGGCTCTGCTTCTTCTGTTGCCAGTGCGACATAAACATTTTATTTCACCCTTAGGTTTTATTGAATATTCTACCCATCTTCCAAGTCTAATGCATTTACTTACTCTATCATTCTGTACATAAAATTTCACTGGCATGACTAAGTGCTACATAATATAACTAAAGCAAGATTGTGCAACATTCTATTTTGGCCTCATCTGTCGAGATATAGGATGCATTTCATCTACTAAGTAACTATGATGTCTGCGTCAAAGAACGATGAATGTCTCTCACCATGCAAAGCATGGGTATCAGCTAGTGTGAGACAAAAACACAATATAAGTGGCTCAATAATTTTTTATGTGATTAGAATATGCCTAATGGGCAAATTGGATATTACATATATTATTTGACCTCTATGATCTCATTGAATGCATGGTAGACATATGCAAAGGCATATGAGCAATTGTTATCATAATGTGTTCCACATGTATATGCTGAATTAATTGTAGTCAAATAATCTATATGTTTCCAATGTGTCTACTATATGTCTACCATGCATATTATAGGCAAATTTTCAATGTATTCAAAATGTATCTAGCCTTCACTTTAGAGCTGCATTGTATACTCTGAATCTATTAACAATGTGCCCAATATTTGCTCAAGACATATTCAGTGGCTACATTGCAATCTAATTTTGAATATATTCACAATTTGTTTTCAATGTGCCCAGTAGGCATATCAAGATCACATAGGAGATCAATTACACAATATACCTTTGCATGTGTCTACCATGCATCCAATAAGATTATAGAGGTCAAATAATGCATGTAATGTCCAATTTGCCTACTAGGCACATTCTAATCACATAAAAAATTATTGAGCCACTCATACATGGTCTTTGTCTTACATGCAGCCAATATGTATTTGTCATCCACATGATGTTTCCATTTACAATGTGTTTACAATGTGCCCAGCATATGGCCATGAGTGGCATGTTGATCATATATTGTATTTTTCTTTCTAATGTGCCCAGCACATAATTTGGCAGATAAATTCTATATTTTATTAGCATGTGTTTAGCATGTTACTCTTGGTCACATGACCCAAACCCCCTGTATAGGTACCATTGGTCAGGACCAACATTGGTGTTGACAGCATTAGTGAGGATGTAGTTGGAGACTGAGTAGTAGGTGAGGCTGATGAGCTACTATAAAACTGTGCAAAAAGATGAGTATTGATTTGCATAAATGGAAGATGGGTTTCTGACCAACTGCGGTATCCAAATGGTGTACTGGTTGGTCAGGTTTAAATGGGTTTATGCAAGTTCAATATTGCATCCATCAAAGCCTCTGATTGCTTCCTAGTATTCACACCACGTGCCATGGGCCAGGTGTTAGCGTGATATAGTCATGACAGATATCATGGCCATTAGTGTGCCATGGGCCATGGGGTTATTTTTAGGTGAATACGAGACTCTAGAAATGGAATTGAGTTTGGAGGATTAGTTCTTTGGTCCTTCTATAATAACTCAATCCCTCTTCTAGGTATGGAGATATTCTCTCTCATGTCTTTTCTCTAATAACTCAATCCCTTTTATAGCAATAGAGGCTTTTGAATTTTAATCCACTCTGTATGCTGGTATTATTATCAAACAGAGAGGGCATTTATGAAAGTGATGGCAAATGGGAAGAGGCAGATGAGTCCATATAGTGGTTGTTCTAGCATGGAACCTTGCGAAATCACTTTTCTGCCTGACTGGTCCATGGCTCCTTTGTTTAGGTAATACTACTATAACTTGGCTGCACCCTCATTTTCAATCAGCATTCTAGCTGGTTTTTCCTTCATTAATTAGGATCCTTGCATGCAGTCGCACCCTGCAAATGATCTGTTCATACTCTTGTTTATATTTTCTTTCCTCCTCTACCTCTTTGCTGGTTTTCTCCTTGCCTCAATCTTCTCCAGCTCTATCCCTGTCTTTCTTGTTATGCTTTGCATCTGCTCTGCCAAGACATGGAGAGGAAGTGGTTTTTTTAAATGATATCGAGAAACTGGACGCACTCAGTGTCACTCATGCCGGTGCCCTGGCAAACATCACTTGACAAGTGGGACTCAGGATGAAGGTACCCTGCATATGTGAGGGTGCAGCAGGAATAATTTATTCTATATCTTTTGTTTGCCTATGTCCTCAGGGCTTTGTACCTTTGTGTTCAGATCAATGGTGGCTGTGGATATCGGAGTACAGGAGTTCCTGCACTTCTGGGATTATTATATGGCAGAGACATGGGATATTGGTTCATCTTGTTATCAGTGAACTTTTGGGGTGTATGATACTGAACTTTATTTGACAGATTATCTCGTCCAATGCACTTCACACAAGTTAAAGCCAATGGAAAGAGGGGTGATCTCTCTGAGCATGATAACCAGACTATCTTGGGATTGTTGGTAATAGGGGCCATGGGCAATGCCTTGGGAGGACAGAACGAGATGGAGAAGGCAGAGGGCTGCTGTTGCAAGTTTTCTCGTGCTGGAGATGCCAACATATATATGGATGGAGGGCTTTTAGCTGGGAAGACTCATATATGGAGAATAATCTGCAGTAAATAGCTGCCTCAGCCTTATCTGATAGAACTGGATCCAGACCCCTTACTCATGCTACACCATAATCTGCCCACTGCAACCATCTTGACTTCTTTCTCTCTTGCCTTTGTACTTGCATTCCTGGTCCATTCCACCTACTGCTCTTCATGCTATCCCTGCTGTGCTGCCTCATATTCACTTGCTTCCTCACTACCATGGTCCCCAGCTTTCGAGGATTACAAGGTTCCCTCAACATAAGTCATGTGATACTGTCCACTCGAGGATGATGCTGCTGATGCTCGAGAATAACTCTGCATAAAATGGTGCATTGTGGTCTCATAGTATGACTTTATCATATACAATGGCTTTCCACTGAAATGCGATCAAACAATAACTTAGAGCGGAGTCGACTCTTCCTCTTGCATGTGGATTATTGGGTGTTTTGATTATTCACCTCTGGCAAAGAGCACTATTTTGGGACAACATATCCGTCAAATATGCATCAGATATTGGGGACATGACATTTTTATTGTTCTCCTCAAAATTTCATGAAGCCTATTGTTTCTCTGCATATTCCATTCTCCAAATTTTGAATATAATCTCCCCACATATGTGACTTTAGCCAATCACAGAGCTTCCTGACCTCTTATGTAGATTTACAATATTTTGAGTATTTGAGATGATATTTAGAGGAACAATATGCTTTCTCATGTGGAAAGTATGGCAATAGATATGCTGGGCAGATATATCTGTGTTTTGTTATTCTCAATATCTAATAGATATCAAGTGAATATGTTGGAGAGAAATATAGCTCCCTTCCAGAGGTGATTGGTCTCGCACTCGGTGGTGCCCTCTATGTCATCTCCAGTGTTTACGCCTTCACCTTTACATTCACACTGGTGCTACTCTTTCGTACTTCAATATCTCTGTCATTGGTGCTACATTATCCACCAGACATTCTCAGAAGGTAAGTGCATGTCCTTGATGTGCAGTTTGGGCCTAGCATGCTCATGATCTGCAACCCTGGCTCTCAAATGCTCGTCCTCTGTCCTCACCCATCTGAATGTCACATTGATATGCTATCTCATTATGATGAAATCAATCATCCATCATCTGTGCTGCTCCAACGTCGCAATATGATATGCCTCCTAAAGGCTCCCAATGCTGGCCCTGGATGGGTTTCAGATTAGTCCCACAAACAGACCTCCATCTGCTTCCGGTCAACCTATGTTCCAAGTAGCCCTTCCTCTTGGGAAGAGATGCTACTACCAGTGCGAGTGTAGTCTCTGACCACTTGCTGCCTTGCTTTACGTGAGCTTGACAAATGTTCTTCATAGGAGATAAACATCCTAATATTTCCTTGGCTTGTGATGATCACTTCTGTGAGGCCATTGAAGCTCATCTTGAGACGTAGGGTGACATTGCCAGCAAAATCTTCTGGGGTGGCTTGACTCAAGAATTGAAATCTAGTTCTCATTCCTTTATTAATGTCAGTTTGGCTCTCAGTGATGTACAGTTTTTGCTGAGGTCATTGGAGCCATCTTTGGACTTGATCACTTCATTGTTCCATCATCTGCCTTGGGATTTGTCTCAACCAGCTTTTGCCATGCTGCTGCCCAATGTGTTTATCTTTGCATTTCTGCTACCGACATGCTATATATCACAGGCTAGTTATGTGACTTTTGCTGCTGCAAAGGAAATCTGGGAGCATTGTCTGAATACATCTGTGGAGGGTGGCAGGATCTCAGTCTTCAGAGAGATCAAGAGAAAGCTGAAGCACCTTCATGTAACACTCAAATTTATCCATCATGAGTATACTTACAGCCCTTGTATATTGTCAGATGTGCCCAGTCATACATTAGCTGCCAATATCAGCTTATGCATACATTGTTGTTGCATTGCTTCAAGTCTATGTTGAAAATTGGCAGATTGCGAGGCATGATATCTGGGCACTGCACCATTTGCATGCCTTCAGCACAGAGGGGTGTATTTACAATTGAGGTAGGTTAGATAGGTTGGTGGCTAGAGTGGAGCAAGTAATGACATATATACTTGCATTGTCTTCAGATAAAGGATGGTGCACTGCTGCCCTTGCTGCTGTGTTGGGTGAAAAAGGTGCTCTCCAAGCATAAAGCACACTTTCAACCTTCTTGGGTAACATTATCTGATTTGCGAGGAAGTTGGACAATATGAGGGACACTCGCATTTTGAAGAACATATCTGATCATGCTTTCCATGATATAGACAAGCATGAAGCTGATCACTGGTTGCTGCTTGTTCACAATGTTGGAGCCACTGGTGAGTTGTGTATAGATTGGATACTTTGATCTCTGATACCTTTTACAATCCTCTTAATAGCACCACAGACTTTGGACTTTGATGGCCATTGTCTTCTCTCTGACTAACTATACTCCAGAACTGTGTAACGGCTTAACAAGGGCAGCCGTGCCCTTAAATACCCCCCTTTGAGATTGCACTGCAATCTGAAAAAGAAAGGCATGATAAGTCAGGTAATATAGCCTGGTAATCACACTACACTTATAGAAGGGTGAATCATATTGATTAAATTCAGATGACAAATTATTTCCATCATCATCATAATAGTTTGAAGCTGAGTACTCATCCTCAGCTCC
>JABCKG010000375.1:0-11450 GCA_018851835.1 Hypsizygus ulmarius | reverse complement strand
TAACAAATCCTCTAGCCTGAATTACTCCACAATAATCCTCTGCCCCACCTGCACAAGCTGAATGTTTCAGCTGCAAACAAATTAGTCATTACACTTCCTCTTGCACTTCCTTTTGGTGTACTACTTGCAAGAAGTTTGCCCTGGGACATTATTCTTTGGCATGCCCTGAATGCCGCAAACCTTATTATTGGCATCCTTCACTGACTCTCTATGCACCAGGACCCAGCTTCTTTGATAACAGATATGATGATGATTTTGACGATGCAGCTGTAGAAAATACGATGGGAGAGCCTAGTGGATTCTATTGAAGTTAGTGACTTCAATAGGGAGTAATGTTACAATTTTCCTTTTCTTTACTATGTGAACCTTCTCTTTGTTATATCATCTGACCATGGACACCTGTACTTATACTGACTGATTATTCCCAATGACTATTGATTGATTACTATGACTGCTTACCATTTCTTTACCTATATTTTCCATCATCCAACTAATAGCATTGGACCTTACTTTAGCCATGACTCAACAGTAATACACAGACCAGCTTACTAATTTATAAATACTGAGTACTAGTTGGCGTAGATCTCTAACTTGACCTTATTAGCTAGTTCTTGCTCATGATCCTGAACTAAGATCTTAGCCTCGACAAGCTAGATCCTTTATCAGTCTGAACGACTGAGGTCTTAGTCTGGTGAGACTAGACTCTCTTGAAACCCAAATGACTATCTTCGTCACTGGATAGATAGGTATATTCTGTGAAGCCTGGAAATTGCACAGAACAATGACTTGGATCATGAGTTAAGTACCAACTTAACAACTACAACTCATTGTATGGACTGAGAATAGACTGATTTCATAGAGACCCTGAAAAAACATCTTCGAGTTCCTTGATCACTGATCTCAGGCACATTGCCTGATCCAGTATATGTGCTGAGCATAACATAACTAATTAGGCCACTGATCATGCATTCCATTGTCCGCTGGATATAAAAGCCATACAAAAACTTTCTCATGATTGAGAGTGTTCAATTGACTGCTGGAAAGATATGCCAAGGCTGGCATCCTTTTTTCACAAGATCTCTTTCATGAATCACAATGAAACAATTTGATGATGCTGCTAAGAAAGCATTTTCACTATGTGCTTGGCTTGAAAAGCCTATAGGCTAAACACTATAGCTCAATAATTTGGGAAGAGTACTCTATTTTCTGAGGTTTGAAGCAATGATTTAGGGTCAAGAGAGTGCAGCATCTTGAAAGAAGCATACTGTATTTACTGAATACCACACATGTATAAAGTAGTTAGCATGCATCTGTAGAAAAGCAGACTAGAGTTCCCATCAGAATTGTGTGCACATTTAAAAATGCTACTAAAAAGAGATGATTATTAAATCACTCACTTGAGAAAAAATCTGCTGTGCCATTGATTTCTCATCTCTTTCAATTTCAATACCATACTCCTCTCTCATTAACTGATTGCAACAACCTCATCATGAGCAGCTTTGCCATCATCCTCAATTTTTTTTTCTCCATATCAGCCAAAACCTCTTTCATAGTAGCAATATTTTCTTTGTCCTTCTCATTCTTATCACCTTTATCTAGAAGTAGCTCCTGCTCTGCATGCACCTCATCTGAAACATCAGCAGTAATGAGAGGCAGTTGACCATGGTGATGGTGTCCTCCCAATGCAATCTTAATTGTTTTCTTGGATTTTGGTTGCTTGAAAAAGAATGAGATAAAAATCTATAATATTGTTAATTATAGCAAATTATAATAGCTTTACAAATTTAATTTACTTTGGCAATAAAATTGATAATATGAGGAAAACAGCAACCATGAGAAGCAAGACTATGAAAGTGTGAAATATAGCATGGTAAAAGATAGGCAAGGGCATTACAGTTACTAGCATTATCCATGCAAATACTATGTAGCTAAAATTATATAAGCTTATATTTGCCAGTAAATTGTTGAATAATTTGAAATACTTACAAACTCTGCAAGCCCAAAGCAATTGACACAATTTGCTACCACTTGTGCAAGATACTTTTATCATGGCTTTTTTTAGTCAACCTAATTATGTAGTTAGTATATACTCCAAACTCAATGACAATCTTGGCTTACCAAATAAATTCAAGAATTGAACAATGAATGATACTGTCTGCATACCATACTACAACAATCCCAAGATATAAAGCTACAATTGGCACCATCCAATCATCCAAAATAAAATAAATAGTAGAGTTGAGTGCCTATAATGAGTTGGTATCATATTTTTCAAAAGGCTATATATGTACTTACAAAAAAGTAATTCTTCATATAGATAGATAAATCAGAATATATTTTCCAAATATCTCTGCTAATAGTCTGTAGATGAGAAATTTTGGTCTCTAACCTAAGCATGTTGACCTCCATCTTATAGTCCTTATCAAGCACAAAGTTAAATGGCTGCTGACTCTTTGCACAACGTAAAGTGATCAGAGCATGGTGAGCAGCCTTAAAGTATTGAACTAGTGCTGGTTCAGTAGCCGGCATCTGGTTACTATCACTGTGCCTCAGACCACACTGAGTAACACCATTTTAAAGATTACTGGTACTCTCACTGGCTTTCTTTCAAAATTGATAATGCTATTTGTATGTATCAGGATATTTCTTGCATGTGAAGACAAAAACAAGTTCTATTGGCTCTTCATCATCACCAAACTCTGGCTTAAGAGATATATTATAGTGGAGATATACTAGAGAATGCCAGGTAGTCATTGCAGCATCTGAGCTAGAAATGTCAAGAATTGGCTGTGGAGAATGAATTTACACTCACCAATAATCTCCTCATCTGACAAACCCCAGACATATTTGTCACTGAGAGACTGGATCCTAGATGCAGCCCATCTTGTCCTTTGCTTGATTAGAGATATGAGCACAAGTAAAACAATTCCTTTATTATCTGAGTCTGAGTCTGAGCCAAGAGGTGTCAAAATTCCAGATGACATAGCTGATGGGTCACAGTTCAAGAAGGCAGATATGTGATTATGACTAGGAGCAACTGAAGTATTTTCACATGTTATAGCAGAAGTAACAGTTTATGAGCCTTGGCCATGAGCACGAGCAGCAGTGCTCCCTCATTTGGAGGTCATGGTCAATGCAGTAAAAGATGCTGATAGTGAGTTCAATCAATAATCAATCAAACTTTCCTATGTGTCTCAAAAAGAGCTCCAGATATTCATGAGACTATGAATATTAATTATTATTTATCTGTATCTGATCTGGCCCATGCTAAACAATGGATTATGATTAAGTTAAGTAACTGGATGTGCCTTATCTGTGTCAATCCCTAGTATGTGACAAGGTTCTGATCTATTTTCTTTCTCTCGCTGGTGCTGGTCTCACATTTGACAGAATTTTAGATTTTGGATATCTTTCCACTTTTGGAGAGGTATAAGAATCAGTGGGCAACCAGAGACTTTATTCATGAATGTCTTCAGAATACTTGACAGGACAGACATACTGATTAGATGAGATAACTTTGATATAACCTTCAAAATGAAAAAAAAGTACAGAACACACTATCATGCTGCTCTAGGCCTTCAGCATTGCATTGCTAGTAGCAAGTATCAACAAATAGTTTGCACACACATTGGAACCATTTTGCATTTATGTAGTTGCAGTTGGTAAGGTTCAATGAAGTTGCTGCTGCCATTGGCTATTGAATCTATTGTGTTCTCTCTTGCATTGTGAAAACAAGCATTTTATTACATTTACTCTTATCTTGGCCATGTCAGGTCTTGGGCAGTTCTAAAGTAGTGTGTTTGATTCTGAAATGCCTATAGAATTCATTAGCGATTTGTATGCTGCCTCCAGCAATTGCCGCTATCATGATTGCCACTCATAGCACATTTGCCAAGCAGTCCTTTAGTGCATGCAGCAGTCTGGAAAGAGCAGATTGTAGAGTCATTGCTGTGCCTTCTGTGCTGACTGCTAAAATTGCAACAGAGCATTAATTGATTTCTATATGAATGCATATTGATGATTTTAAATTTGCTCAGTTTTGGCATGTGCAATTCTTAAGCAACATGCACCTGCAGCACAAGCCATTTATTGTTCATTCCTTGCCATGTCTCTTATAGCAGTGGTCATTGTTGTGCTTGAAATTTGAGTGTACTTCACACTCCTTTACAAGTACCATTAGACTTTAGATAGACTCTCAATAGACTTTGTAGACTCTATATAGACTCTGTATAGACTCTATATGGAGTCTAATTTTTATTAGTAACTTGGTTAAAATGTATTTTAAGACTCTACAAGCATAAAGCATGGAGTCTATCTAGAGTCTATTTGGACTTCA
The DNA here is from genome assembly GCA_018851835.1 of Hypsizygus ulmarius. Classification (NCBI taxonomy): domain Eukaryota; kingdom Fungi; phylum Basidiomycota; class Agaricomycetes; order Agaricales; family Lyophyllaceae; genus Hypsizygus; species Hypsizygus ulmarius. The sequence continues at coordinate 7,114 of JABCKG010000375.1, read as the reverse complement.
AGTAGAGCAGTTACTTACTGCTATCTTACAGATAAAATAGTATTTGTAGAGTCTTATTAGAGTCTAGATAGACAATATTAGTAATATTTCTTAAGTTCACTCTGCAGAGAATATTTATAGAGTCTAGTTGGACTCTAAGTAGAGTTTAAGTAGACTCTATTAAGATCCAATAAAGACTAAATGTAATAAGTCTATGTTATTCATTGGTACTAATATTTATAGAGTCTAATTAGACTCCACTTGGATTCTGCAGAGACTACATAAGTGTACTAATATATAGAGAGTTTACAGAGACTAGATATGAGTTTATGCTGATGCATTAGTACTAATAGCTGTAGAGTCTAACTAGACTCTATGTAGACTCTATGTAGACTCTATAGAGACTGATTATAAGTTTACATGATTATCAGTGCTGATAACATTTATAGAGTCTAACTGAACTCCATTAAGACTTTACATAGACTGAGTATAAGTTTATGTCAGTTTTTCAATACTAGTTATAATAGAGTCTACTTATACTCTATCTAAACTCTGAATAATAGTCTAAGTAGATATAGCAGTATTTAGAGTCTAATGAGATTCTATAAACTCTCACTAGACTCTATGTAAACTCTGCAGAGACTATATGTAAGGTAATAATATTTACATTACAGAGTCTGTGTAAAATTTACTGTAAAATATGATTGACTCTAAATAGACTCTATATAGACTCTACATAGACTTCACTTGAAATTGCACAATTTATATATAACATTAGAAATCCAATTGAGTTCTGAAGTTTTGTGCTATTTATATAAATTTTTTGCAAATAACTTTAAGCTTACAAAGTCACAGTATTTCTCAGGCCTTACTACACTATATTACAATATGTAGATTACATCTAATCCTCTCTTTCAATATCAATTTCCATGTCCTCAGTTTTATCATCTTCATCATTCTGTTTCTTTGCTTGTTGCCTTTGAATAATGCGCTGAGTATGCAAGAATAGCAATATATGCATTATCCAGTTGAAATTACTAGGTGTCATTTTATTCACAATTGTTTAAAATTTACTAATCTATGCATTCAACTGTTCACATGCCTAATATGTTAATGTTAACTGTGTAATATAAAAAGTATTTATCAAGACTTATCTGAGTATTAAAGGCAACTTGTAATGTGGATTGCCTTGTGCATCATTTTCTACTATCACAAGATTTAGAGCTAAGCCATTGAATAGTGCTAGATTGCACCATTTTTGACAGAGATATTCTGTTGTTTGGTGATTAATATAGTGGTAAAAATCTACAGTAAACTGAGTCATCTGTTTTCAAATATTTCAAGCACCATTGCTAATTGCAGTTCACAGCAAAAAACATGCTTTGTCAGTGCAGATATAATTTGGGCATAACTCAGATGTCGGAAATGCAGCACTCGAAAAGTTCAAGATATTTGTTAGTGATTCTGCTTTTGCAAACTTGGTCCAAGCAATTACAACTTCATATAGTGCACAAATTGTTTCAATACAATAATAGTGTGGTGCTACAAAGGAGTTATTTTATTGAGATGCTGGTGCAAATGGTTCATCATGAGATAGAGCTACTGCTCTATTTATAGATGAAAGCCATGCATGTCACATTTCCTCTATATATTGAAGCACTCATCGAATTTCAAGTAAACTTTGTTGGCCAAATCATGTAATATAAGAGTACTATCTATTTTGATGCACTTGGCAAGTTTAAGAGTTGGGCATTTTTCTATTGTTTCAATTTTTTATATGGCATAGATCTAAGCACAGGATCTCGGCAAAAAACTGACTATATTCTAAAAGTTAAGCCTACAGAAAAGACTTTCTAGGCTTTTTGCAAGATCACAAAGACAATGTTGCATTCTGAGCCAATTTATAGAAAATATTTCAGAGTCATATTGGATAGCAGTATTGATAATGATATATGGACCTTCACTTTAATCCTCCAGAGAAGATTGTTCTCAGAGGGTAGAAATTGGCACTGATGATTATACGACAAGCAATGATGTTCTTTGATTGCTTGTGCAACTGAATATGGAAAATCTGGACTGTCTTCATTGTCCTGCCATTCTTCCAACTTATTCTATGAGTATACAGATTCTTATTCCTCATTGTCCTGATCTGTTTCCTCCAGAAAACCTGGTGTTCATCAGCACAAAATTTGATGAATCAGGACTCGCTGAACATACCAAAGTCATTCTCATTTTCTGATTCATCACTGCTATTATATATTGCTGCCTCGATATCAAGAAACCTTAAAATGTGGGATGCCATAGGTACATAAATTTTTGCCTGAATTTGAATAGAAAAGCATTAGATGAGCTCTTTTACAAATATTTGTCTATGGTAGTTTTATTTTTATTGATCCATGATTTATCTTTATGAACTTTGAAAGTACTACAACTATTCTAGATTACTTGACCATAGTATATTGATGGTGGAGGTTGAGAAGAAAGTGCTACAATGATACAGGTGCAAATATAGCAGAGTGCATGATGTGACTGCCTCAGAATTTGAATCATCAAAATCTCAGATATGAGCAGGGAGTTATCTCAAATGTGAGCATAGCGTTCTGAGGCAGTCATATTAGGCACTCTGCCATATTTGCACCTGTAATGTTGTAATATCTTTCACTTTTTCTTCTCAATCTCTACCATCTCAAATGTTCAACTCAGGTCAACTATCATTCTCCTTCACATTTGTTACTTATATAGTCTTTTTGTATCAACATTATAAATCATTCTGCCTTGTAAGGGCAAAGTCTTGAAAAAAAAAAAATATAGCATATTGATGGCTGCCACTTTATGGGATGTTATAGTAGTACCAAATAGGACACGATCTTTAAAATCACCTCATTTAATTGCTTAGAAATCATAGGTTAAAAAAAACTGTTAGCATGTTATTGACTTGCCACTATTTGTGATGTTGTACTAGATAGGACATGACCTTTCAGAAATACACTGAAAGCCTGCTCTCATTGACAGATATGGCTCTGATATCGCAAATACATTGAGATATAATAGTATTATATTCTAATTTACTTTTAATCTTTAATCCAAATTTCAAAGTGATATCTCCAAGTCTCTGTATCACAAATTAACATCTCAAACTCTTTCAAAAATTGGCGCATCACTCAGAGAAACCTTTGGACTTCAGTTTACAATGAGATCAAAATATCTCGCCAAGTTTAAATAGATATGCAACTCCAGGGCCTACAGATTAAATGAAGGCTGTTATCTAACAGGTCAACATTTCCTACATTACTTGTGAATATTTATATAAACCAATAAAATGAAGAATATTCTCACTAATGATTTTGCTATCAGATTGTCCAGTCAGCTACTCACTGCTTCTTACAGTATATTGTAGAATATACTGATACTCTCTTTATGTTTAAATATAAAAAGACTAAGATCTATAAAAGAAACTGATCAGTAAACATCAGGACTGACAAATTCAGTAATTCCAGAATATCACTCATTGATCTTGAAGTCAAGAGCAGAAGATGTTGCAATAATACATACAAGGTGTATGAAATAATAGTTTAATAAATAATATTTTGAAATAAGCTGGAAAATGCTCTATATGCTATGCAGCTATTTCAAGTCAAAATGTTATATGAATTGAATATATTTTTATGCAACAATAGTTGGCAAATTTATTTGAAGAAATTTTTGAATATTTTGCCCTCAATATCTTTGCCATATTGAAAGCATAAATATTTTGAAATTATTCAAAATAGACTAAAATTATAAATATTTTCAGAGTACCTTTATGCCAAATTATTAGTAATTATATATAGAAAGATAATAAAATTTCTTTATTTTCTTTATATTTTTGTATTTAAAAATATTTAGAATTAGTTGCAAAATAAATTTTTGAGCAATAGTTATTTAGTATGTGGAGCATTTTTAGCATACTGTTACATTGTGTTTTGCAAAGTTGGTATTTTATGCATCTTGTATTTAAAAATTAAAATTAAAATTAACCTATGAAAAATCATTGTATTCTCTCTTTGAATACTATTGCTGCTCTCTACATGTGAAAAAATGCATAGCCCCATGCAATGATAGTCTATTTATTTTTTGGTATCTATTGATGCTATGCTTATCTACTTCTGTGCAATTATGACTCTTATTGCAGGCAGTTGTCTTTTCATTGTTTTCTCTGTTTTCCAGCTCTATCTGCATTATATAACATTTATGCATTTGTGTTTCTACTAAAATATAAAATGATAGTTCAGTAAATAATATTCTGTGTATAACTGCTGCTCTTTATTCAACATTCTCAAATCTCGCTAGTGATGGCTGCCTATAGATATATGCATAGGTCTCTTCTCTGATTATTCTTTGTCTTGTTTTTTTTTCTACTGTTTTAATTGAAAAACAAGGTGCAATATGGCATTTTGAGTTTGTAACCTGCTCTTTCTAACTCCTATACTAGGATAATTGAGTGATTGATTACTATGCCAATTGCAGAGGTTGCTGCAATGATTTTTTCTTCACTATTTTACTATTGATCAGTGGTAGCCTACCTATTGTCCATCAGCATCTGGGCATGATAACAACTACATTTTAACAATGCCACCAAATTATCTGCATCTGCTCTTATGAGACAAAAGATAAGGCCTCACTGGTTTTCTTTAAGCCAAGCAATCAGATTATTGATATGATCAATGATGTTCTTGATAGACTTGTTTGAGTCTTAGTAAGTGATCTCACTAAATATGTTCTGTATGAGTGCATAAATAGAGTAGATAAGCTCAGGTTGAACAAATAATGCTTTAATTAACTTTGTTGTTGCTAGCAAAAGTCTGAATTTATTGAGAATTTTACAGGTTACTGTTAGTGGCATCATTGCAGTTAAAAGAATAAAGAGAACAGTGCCTTCATAGAGCTCTTTAAGTTATATATATATAACAGAAGTATTTTGTGATAAGTATACAAATGCACCTCATCTACTATAATTTTCAATGTCTTTTTCTCTAGGCATCCTTTTCTGAAGGTGATTTGGATTTTTAAACTAGCAGCTTTGTCAACTAATATAAAGACCATGCCAGAGATAGTAAAACTCTAGTAGTCTGTACTCTATTTTATCACCCTAATATTTGCCTTTGCCAAATGACAATTTATGTTATTTATTAGCTCAATTAGATGTAAAATAACAATAGTAGTTATATTGTTTTCAACTAATAATAAAATTATAAGGAAAAGTGATTTTTTTTCTTTGATGCCAAAGACTACTAGCATATCTAACTTATGCTAAAAAGACAGCTAAAGAGCAGCAGTCTGCACTTTGAATTTAAATTTAGCCTGTGCACAATGACATGCCCTCAGTGCAAATATAATAGAAGATTTGATATTTAGCACTATTACATTAATAGTCATATTACTGCTTTTTATTGCATCTATAGAAACAATTGCAGTAAAGCCATAGGCAATAGCCTGGATAATCAGTAAAGCTATAAATATAGCCATCTGTATTGCAAAGATCTGTCTAGAAATTGATAGTTCAGTAGGAAGCCAATTATAATTAATGAAAATATTAGCCCACATTGCTGCAATAAAGGATTAGTGAAGAGCCCTACTGTATCAAGCATTATGAAAATGCCTAGCTGTGTTAGAACAGGCAAGGCGCAGAGATGCCTAGAACAGCCAGCAGCTAAAGTCCAAAGTGAGAAACTAGTGTTTATTGATAAATAAACAGAACTACTTGCCTGAAGTCCGAAGTGAGAAACTGGGGACTTCAGAGCAATCTACCTAACTATATATACTGTGCACAATAGGCAGTGTGCACAGGAATGCAGTGTGAGTGAGCAGTGCAATGCAGTGCATGGCAATGCTCACAGGAATGCTGTGTGCACAGGAATGCTGTGTTGCATTGCAGTGCTGTGCAAGAAGCAGTGTCAGGAGCACTCGAGACGAATCTAGGAGTCTAGAGACGAGACCAGGAGCAATTCTAACAAGCTGCTAGTACATCATTGGATAGATCATCCAATAGAGCATTTTGCTGACTTCAACAAAATGCTCAAGTACTTTCTTATCAACTGCCCTGATTGAGGTGATAGTGACTGCATAATTCTCTGCCATATCATCTGTATCATCTGTATCTACTTTGCTTATTAAATGCATATTTAAGAAAATCCTTGGATGAAAACAAGATCTCAACAAAATGCTTTCATATTATCTCAATTGCAAAATGGTGCATATCTTGCATGCTCAAGCATGTGATAGCCCATACTTGAATATTGATTTTCCTAAAATTGACATCAGAATTTTTGTAAATTTCTGAATAGTAGTAAAAAGGCTAGCCCAATTTGTGAATATAGTGGTTTTGAAATGACAATCTGCCTCAGCATCCTTTTTGTTCTCTGCATCTATAGCTATAACTAAAATTGATAGTATATGCATAATGAAAGCAAGCTACTTGATAAACAAGTATCCAATAGTGAGTAGTAGATTTTTTAAAATGAAGATATTTTAGAGTTGGTGCACTATGCATCAGAAAAAATGCTATTGCCTTCAGAGTACTTCAAACTGCTATGAGGCATCCTAGAACATGTCAGGGTATATCAGAGCCAGAGCAAGCCAGGGCATCCTAGAGCACAGTTACTAATCTATTTTTTCTTATTTCCTTTCTTGCTTTTTCAATTCAAAAAAAAGTCTCAAAGCTATCGATAGATAGAGTAAGATGAGGTAGCAAGACATCCAGCAGCTGTATAGCACTCCATAGATATAATAAATTTATATAGAACTTTGCAACTTTGCATAATATTGAGGTAAGCTGGGAAATATTATGAAGTTTGGCAGGGCCTATATATTTCTACATAGTTTGAAGAGCCTATAGTGGCCTAGAGTGACTCTGAAGTATTTTGCAATTGCTTTATAGAAGCATGAACTTTGCATAGATGGATTTTCATAGTTACAACATAAAAGTAGCTAAGAAAGTCATATTCAAGCTACTCTATACCAACTTTTTGTCCACTGTCTTACTCTATATCTCATCTTTGCCATGATACCTATTACATGTTCCATAGTCATAGCATAAGTGAATATTGAGTGTCATGCTGCTAAGTGGGCATTCAAAATTATGCCATTGAGGCCTGAT
>JABCKG010000372.1:0-11505 GCA_018851835.1 Hypsizygus ulmarius | reverse complement strand
CCCCCCTTTGAGATTGCACTGCAATCTGAAAAAGAAAGGCATGATAAGTCAGGTAATGTAGCCTGGTAATCACGCTATGCTTATAGAAGGGAATATTTGTGGGATAGAAATTATCCCACGGAAAACCACCACGTAAAGGAAAATATGAGAGTGAATTACTCTCATCTCAAAGCAGAGAAAAATCATCATCACAACTGATCTGACGATGAATGAGACTCAGTGACCACCTAGCCTCTGTTTCTATTGTGCTCCAATGAAGGCTGTGAAAGCACTTCAGATTTGTTCTACTGATCCGGTCATGTTAACAACAAGATCAGAGATCATAGTAAGGGGATGCGCAATGTCTAAGGCATTAGCGGCACATATCAAATTCATCACCTGAGTACCAACTGGATCTGAGCAGTGTGGTACCAGGAGCTGACATAAGTCACCACTGGGGTTTGAGTACAACATCCATGACAAAAAGAAAAAGTGTAATGCTTTTCAGGTTTTATTTTTGTGAATGTGAGGCCTCTTGTGCCTCGAGTCCTGTGGTGTGGGTAACCATGGTTAATCAGAGGATATAGTTCGCTCCACAATGCTGCACAAACTATTCCACTGATATGCCCCTTCAAAATTATTTTCCGGATTGGTTATCTGGTCCTCCCCCCTTTAAAAAAAAGAGGGTGTACAATACTAGGCATTGTATGGGGATATATAAATTATGGAGGAAAAAGTTCTCCTCCAATCAATAATGATAATAATAAAAATAAATTTTGGGTGACAATGCATTATTATCACTGTCAACGGTCACTCGACCTTCATTTGCAGGTCCGAGTTTATTTTAATAGTCAGAGTCTACATATGTAGACTCATCCCGTGCAGTAAGTATCCCATTTGACAACAATAGGATCACGGGAGCAGAGTGGCAGTGTGATGTTCCGCCATTCCGTGGGTGACATGGCATGACCTGAGTCACACCATGCGTGCACCTTGCGCAACCAACAACAACACTCGTTGTTGGTACTCAGCATCATCTTAAGACAATGCCATCTTTCTCTCGTGACCTCGTTGGAGGTCACTCAGGCTGCAAGAGCCTTGACTTGTGTGCCCCGGACGATAATTCCAGGGCCCAAGGTAAGTCATGTTCAAAGATAACTTTGAACTAATGAAATGAGACTATGTCTCGTCTCTGCACTAATGTCTTGTTGTAGGTGTTCACGATGATGAGAGTGCCCTGCACTCTCATCTACCAGCATTGATCATCGACAATCACGCTGGCCGATCCACGAAGGATGACGCGAGGGATGGGGCCAAGGGTGGCCTGGGAAAGGATTTTGGCATGCCGTAGGGCATGCAGATACTGGCGCACAAGGTATGTGGCCATGGATATTCATCCTGGGCAGTGTCGATAATGCTGCCCGTGGTGCGCTGACCACGTTTTCAGGTGAGGAACAACAAGGAAAGTTGTTCCTCATCCCCAGTAGGTCGATCCATGACCCACATGACATGGAGGCATCATGCACACCTCCAACACCATTCAATATGCATGCAGGCACTACGCCTGCATGTTCCTTCATGCTGGACTGGCCAACCACTACATCCTCTTGTCAAACAATGAGGAGATTCGACATTTGCAGGGGAGGACGTCATGCAATGTCCTCCTCATTCCTTATCGATCGACATGACGAGGAGGCATCTAGGATGCCTCCAGTGATGTTAGAGATGTGTGCAGACCAAGTGCCTGCATGCCCCTTCATGCTGGCTATGCCAGCTTCGAGGTTTCCTCATCCGATGATGAGGGAACTCGTCAATTTTGCAGAAGGATGTCAAACGACGTCCTCGTCTCTCTCTCTTGATGTGCATGATAAGGAGGCATTGTTGATGCCTCCACCAACATCCCACATGCATGTAGGTGACCTGCCTGCATGCTCCTTCAGGCAGAATGCATCAGTGGCACTGGCCTCTCGTCCAACAATGAGAGGTGTGCATTAACAATGTGCAGGCAATGTGCCTGCATCATTTTTGATGCTGGTTGCACTAATGGCAGTGTCTTGTCATCCAACGACACTGTCAATCTATTCAGTATAGAGAGGACAGTGCAAACCATTCTCCGATATTGATCTTTTCAATGAGGAGGCATCTTGGATGCCTCCAGCGACGTATCGATGATGCACAGGCAGTATGTCCACCTGCCTCTCAAGACTCAACATGCCAGTGGCAGTCTCTCGTTCAACGACGAGGGTTTTTGCTTTTTGGAGAGGATGGTATAAGCTGTCCTCTGTCATCAATCCAGACAACATGGAGGCATTGTCAATGCCTCCTGCATCTCGAAGCTGTTTGGGTGGTATGCCTGTATGCCCCTTCAAGTCAGTTTCACTGACTTCGACTTCGCCTCGTCCAACGATGACACTCTTTTTCGCTGCAGGGTGCAAAGTGCCACCCTGCCTAGCCACCACTGCCAACAGTCGATGAAACGGATCGACACCACCAATGGGGACTGGCCTATGAACTGGGGGCACATCGTACACATGCCTCTTCAGGCCAACTTTGCTGGCCTGTAATTCACTTCATCCAACGATGAAGTTTGACACATTGGGACTTCGAGGAGCAGTGTTATGCTCCTCGACTATGTCCTTGGGATGATGATCACTATGATCATCTTCCATGCTCACGGGAACATTGTAAGACGTTCTCGTTGGTGCTCATTCTACGATGAGCATCATCGAAGTCTTTGACTTCGTTTCTCGATGACGACTTTCATTGTCATTCTATTTTATTGGCTGGAAGGCGGGCCATGCTGCCTTCGATGCCATCCATGGTGACTGCCCTGACAGGCCCAGCATCGGGTCAGTGGGAAGGGAGTTGGGCACCTCCAGCATCACTCGAACTGATCCTGTTGGGCACTATCACCATCAATGGCTTTTATGACCACGGCATCCTTGGGATGCTGGTGATGAGGTGTAGTCATTGTTTGATGACTTCATGTTTCTTTCAGCACCTCTGGGGCAGCATATGCTGCCTCGGGTGCTCATTTCTCCTTCTGGTGGTAGGACCTCTCATTCAAGCTGTCCACCACTGGATTCTCGACCTCTGTCTTTGACGACAGAGGTTCAAACTCTACGAGTTCAGTCGACAGTGGCGCAAGCCACTCTCTGTAGTCTCGATGAGCTTCTGCTTGATGATCAACCACTGCAGACAACTCAACCAAGTTGTCTCAAGGCTTCTTCTTGAGAACCTCAGGGCTGCTCTCACCACCGTATTCCAGGCAGACCCGAGTGTGGGTGACTGACATGGGCAGAGGTGATGGTGAATGCTCCGTGGATTCTCGATGGATTGTCTCATGAATGACACGCTGCCAGAAGGGACAATCATCACCTCTGTGGTACATGACATTCACGGGTGCGACGCCATCTTGCTCATGGCGCCGCAATCGATGAAGGATGGATATGAAGGGGACATCAGCCCCCTTCGAGGACAAACTTCATGTTGATGAAGTTGGGGATGTAGTGTTCATATGAACACTACAGGTTTTTGTAACCTGATTTTGGGAGTTGCGAGGACTCAAAGAGTCCTTGCCAGGCTTTCAGTACAACTTAGAATTAGCAGCAAGCATAATGCTTGCTTTTGTAGTAGTCAATGGTGCCAGAAATTCTGGCACCTCAGTATTATTAGTTGAACTTATACAAGTAGTATACAAAAATGGTAGCGGCGTGAGTACAGAGTGCTCACCTCACCATTCCATGATCTGAGGTGCTCATACATGAGCAGAACCACCATTCGAGGTGGTTATCGACTCTGAAATGGAGTCACCATGAGTTTTACGAGACTTCACGTCTCGTGAAGAAGAGTGGGGTGCGAGAGCAGAATGCTCTCGCTTCTCAGGAAGTTTTGGCATGCAGCAGTTGGTGGAGGTGGGAACAGGTCCAGAGATGGATTTTGTGGGGTTCCCGTCTACCATATGGCTGGGAGAGTGAGTCAGTGTAGCACGCGTCGAGTGCGTGCCATGCCAAGATCGCGTTTCCACGAGATGAAGTGCTCGCAACTATTCCACAACATCAAATGATGTGGGAATGGGTCCAAAGGGGCCAGGTACATAGTCAGTACGAGTATCATCTGCATTAGCACCATGAGATGTGATGGCGTGGCCATCCTGTTGCAGGCGCGCATTGAAATCTTGATGAGCTGGTGCTGAGCATGCAGCTTCCGGGGTCATTTCGGCCTTCTGAGCACCAAAATGAGAGATGGCAGGTGTCATAGACACCTGCCCCATGGTCTGTAGTTCTTGATCCATGGGTGCAAGTGGGGGTAGAGTGGAGAAAGAAGCAGAGTGGGTCTAGCAGATTAAAGCAGATTATAGCAGGAGCAGACCAGGTGGCTAGCTCAAAAAAATGTAACAGTTTGGGGCCGTTACACAAGAAGACAGTCTCTTACAAACCACAGAGTACCAGAGCTTGACCAAAATATATGGGTTTTAAGCTAGTACACATTGTGGTAAAAGGTAAAAGATGTCTCTCATTATATAATACTAAGCTCTCGGTCAAAGCTGGCATGCCACCAAAGGGCGATGCCAAATAAGGGCAGCCGCACCCTTACAATTCTACTTGTGCTACCTGGGCCGGTGTAATGCCATTCTGTGCCTGTAAGTTACATGTTTTCTATCTCAAACTCAGGCTCTCACGTATGCAATCCAGATTTATCAAAGAATATAAACCCTATGCATCTGAATTCTGATATGCTTGTCAGAAAATATATTTCCAATCTTATTGCTAAACTGTTCAACATCCCCAAGGAATAGCAGTGCGAGGAGGCAGGCTGAGCAGGAAAGAAAAGCAGGGAGGTCATAGAGATGCATGGATTGATGAGCCGAAGACAAGACAAACAAAGGCAAATGTTGCCAGTGTTTGAAAATGAAGTGCGAACTTTCCATGCTTCGTACAGAGCCAGTTACATGTCAGAAATTTCTCAGGGTGCTTGCAAGGCCCAGCAATTACAAGGGCATTGTGAGCCGATTGCGACCAGATCGCAATCCAGTTATCAGTCAGTCAATATGATCACATTTGATCACATTGATTTCAGTTGATCTTGCAATCGATTGTGATCGTAGTTCTACTGTGCTTTCCAAGTTCCACTCCCCTCTTTGCATTATCTGACTGTACAAACATACTTATTTATCTATGCCTCGTGCAACTGGAGAAGATGCCATATGTGAATACTGCAATCTGTCTTTTAACCGCTGAGGCCTTGGAAACCACAAAAAGAAATGTAAAGCTGCAAAGGAAGATGAAGAGTGCGATCGAGCCTATCGAGAATGCCTGCAGAGAGAACAAGAAGCTGATACTGGTGCACTATCATGTTTCATTCAATACTGCAACATTTCTGACCATGCGCAGCTGAGAATCCTGCCACGGTGGCTGCTGCAGTGTCTGGCCTTCCTAAAGTGGAAACTGGTAAGCAAAACCACTTTTCTCTAAGTTGAATATGCTCACTGTTTGATTATTAGATATGGAAGCACTGCCATTGGATAACAATTATGAAGAGGATTGGGAAAACTTGTTATATGTCAATTGAAGAGGGTTTTAGAACGATGGAGCAAGATTTGATGCAGATGATATGCCAGTGGTTGGCCTGGAAGGTCCAGAAAAGCAAAATAGAATTTGTATTGATGATTACCAGCCAAGGTATGTTTTATGTTTTGGTTTGGTTTTGCGAGTCATCATTGACTTTTATTTGATATCAAAGTGCATTCCTTGATTTACAAAAGTGCATTCCTTGATTTACACATTCGACACAGAGGTTCGCAAGGTTGTCCTTTCCACATGCTTCAAAACGGTCATGACTCTCCAAGCCCAGAATGTCACTGACATTTCTGCTGGTCCTGTGTCAGCTCTTCTCACTGCTGCAACACCACCCGACATCAGGCAGCCTTGTCTCAATTTCAAATGTTCATAGGACTCTGATACTCAATCAACCTAGATGATCAATTGCTTCTCAATGTTTATGACATTCCAGCCCCATACCACTCACTCACTCTTGAGCACACATGGACTAGATTGTAGAAGAGGTTGAGGAGGAGAGAAAGGTGGTGTTGCAGGATAATTGTAAGTTGCATGGTCTATCTTGTGTATCAAATTCATTATCCACCCTCGTGTAAAAAGCACCGACATTCGACTCCAACTTTGGCCATTCACCATATGACACTACTCTCATGCACAAGCTTTTCAAAGGCATGTCCATGAGTGAGACCCATTGCTTGACCTCCAAAACTGTGCATTTCCCTTACATATGACAATACTCAGTTTTGACATTTCTTTAGGTATCTTCACACGATGAATTGTTCCTCAACCTCTCCATTGACATCGAGCAGAATTCGAGTGTGATGGCATGCCAAGCCAGATGCTATGCCAGAAGAACAAGTTCTTCTGTGACTCAGGTTGTGATCAGCAGGAAGTGGAGAAACGGTTACATTTTATGACTGTCACTTCATTTCGAGATGCTGATTGAGTAGTTACAGGATGAAAATCAAGTGCCTCCCCAATGTCCTCATGCTCCACCTCAAGCGGTTCAAATACCAAGAAGACATGCCAAAATACATCAGGCTCACATACCGCATCACCTTTCTCTTTGAGCTCTATGTCTTCAATACTGTCGATGAGATGGACGATGCTGACAGGCTGTACGACCTCTTCAGCACTGTCATCCATATCGGAAAGTATGTCCATCTCTCTTTTCCATCTCTCCACTACTCACAATCAAATAGTGGCCCACACCATGGGCACTATGTCTTGATCATCAAGACCCTCAAGATGTGGCTCCTATTCAACAACGAGAATGTCTCGCCCGTTCCTGTTTTCAAGATTCTGTAGTACTTTGGGGATTCATCTGCTGGGTCAGCATATGTTTTGTATTACCAGGCAGCAGATATTGATGTGGAGGAGCTGGGTAATAGGAAGGCAGGGACAGAGTTGGGTCTGAGCAGTGGAGGAGAGTTCTGCATTTGTGCAGGGACAGGAGCCAGTGCATCTGCCAGGCCTTGAGGTGAATGGTCCACAGATGATTCCAATGTGACACTGTCTGAACCTGTACCCATCTCCATAGCAGCCACCCTGTCTATCTCAAACTTGATGACCGACCCAGCGATACTGATAGTGGTTGATGGCCAGCAACATATGGTCATTCCATTTGGACCTCCACAAATGTGATGAGACGTGAATGTAATGTTGTGCCCTGTAGCATCTCAAGGACATCCACAACCTGGACTCCATGTCACTGCCCCTCCAAAATCCTTCAACAGAACACTATTGCAGAGTTGAAGAAGATCCTCCAACTTCGGTTCTGCAGATGTACATCTCCTCCAATGGTGGAATATGCACACCTTTAATTGTCGCTCGGAGTATGCAAGGGCCTTCACCACTTTTGCAGTCATCTCCTCCCAACTCTGCTGCCTCACCACAGCACTCACCGCCAACTAGCAATAACATTTCCCAGGCTGTGATTAACTTGCCCTACGTCAATGCATTTAAGACAGATAAATGGAAATCAAGCTTTACTAAATGGTGCCATCCAATTACCACTCTGACTTCGATGGGATACCAATCACGCACATGACACTACATTCAACACCGTTAATGGTTTATCTCTGAAATAGAGCCAGCATTTGCAAATGCTGGTCAATGGCTACTACATCCCTCTATCTCTCTAGCTAGGCCACCACATCCCTCATCAAGAATGTGCAATATGCATATAATTCGATGGCGATTAGCACACCCTCAGCCTACAAGAAATTCAGTACATCAGGTCAGCTTTTGCTAATATGCAACATGGCAATCGAGATGTGGCAAACTCGAAAACTGCCATGCATGTCATGCCTACACTGAAACGTCAATGCGAATACCGATCAATGGGACCTCAATTTCAACTTTCAGCAGCTGGCATCAGGCTCAAGCATTAGCTTCAAGCTTCCAGCAGTGAGATCAATGCAATGAACAGGGAGAGCTCCTCAGAAGGTCAACGGTGTACCAAATGGGAAGGATGCACATAGAATTAATGGATAGATATTGCCTATACCTGGCCAAACAATGCCAGTTCACTGCAAACAGAACATGATCTGGGATGTGCATTGGTACTCAAGGACAGGTAATGGCATGCGGCATGTCACCACGCATTCAGCATGGTCCGCTGCCAAATGTCAACTGCACTAGCACAGTTGCAGTCTGTGCTCCGACATCCACTTATGCCAGCAATGACCAGGGCATCTCCGTCATTGCAGCACCATTCACAACTGTCCTTCAAAGTCAATGCAGGTTGTGCATGCAGGGCTTGAGACTGTGCTCATAGGTGTGTCTTGGTATCTACCATTATGCCAATGAAGGGCTAAAACACATTGCAAATTCTCTTGTAAGTCTTTCAAACATGTAATGTTCTTTTACACAATCTTAGACTCATGGAGATTCCGGCTCATTTTTCAATGTGGTTGATCATCAAGAATATTGGAAGAATATATACGTCACTTTTCCCAACGTATACCAGCACATGTTGACGTCGCCAAAGATTTCCAAAGCCTTCCTAGTTTCTGATGATGCACGAGTATTCTTATTCATGCCTGATCAGTAAGGACCTGTTCACTGACCATTATGAATGCCTTATCAACTCATGGTCTGATTTGTATAGTTACGAGTGCTAAGAGTTGTTTTACCCTGAAGCACATTTTCCAGGGTAACCCTCTGAATCATACATGTGCCAGCCTTTTTGTTTGCTCCGTTCAATGGGCCTTGTGCTGTGTATATGCAAAATATGTGAATATGGATGCATCTGACATGAGGTGAAGATGTATAAATGTTTTCATTGCTGCCTTGTAATCCTCACGATCTGTCTTCGCTTTTTCTAATATCAGCATGTCTGACTCTTCTGATTCTGAGGCAAGCGATAGTGTTATGCTCCATGGAGTGCAAGAAAAGTTGTTGAAGGTATTTCTCTTCTACAATATCGTTCAGTGAATATTTGATGATGACTTGTTCATTGTAGGCCCTCAAGGACTCACAGCTCTGTGAAGAAGCATCGTCCTCGGTGTTGCTGAGTGCATAGAAAGAATTAGCAGAAATGACCATCGCCAACAAGAAGTCACGCAAATGCCATTCTGGACCCTCAAATATACCGACTTCAAGCATGACCAGCATCACTCCATCCAGCTCAATGCCTGTCTCCACTCCAGTCAGTGTGCCGGTCACAGGTGCATCAGATGTGCTCACTCCAGTCACTAAAGCAGGTTCAAGTGTTCTTCAGGATGAGATCACTAAGCTCGCAAAACAGTGGCTCGTCTTCCACAAAATGTTCTTTGATGATCGCAGGTGGTTTAGGGAGTCTCGTCCTGAGGCACCTATCAATCTCAAAACCCGCTACAAGACAACACCAAAAGCACTCAAGCAGGGGTTCCTTGCTGAGCTATATGAATTCATTCCGGTACACCTTCACAAAGTCGCGCATCATGACTTTGTGTTTGCAAAGCAGGTAAGCATGACTTTCTTCTCACTGACAAGACAGATACATGACAGGTGTTATAGTTTCTAAAACATCTTAAGGCCAGCCGTTCCAGTTACTTGAACCGCCTTCACAGCGCCATGGCCATCTTCTTCCCAGCACTTGCAAATGCTGTGGCTCTCCTTTAAAGTCGAGCAGACCGGTCCGGTGTTGCAGAGTTTTAAGTCTCCTCAAGTTTCCTAACAATATGAAGAAGTCCAGTATCCAATATACCTGCCGCTGATCTTCCCCGACTTCAAATTCGATGTGAAGGGTGCATTTTTGAATGATTGGCTTCCTCTGGTATGTCATAGTGGCTTTAATTTGTCATGCTCTGTTCTTACCTTGTGTACAGATGCTGTGGATTGTTCTCTTTGGTCCATGCTCTGTGGGCCACGATAGTGATGGCAACCTGGTACCACTTTCTGCCACCCTTAGAACAGACAGTCCTTTCCATGGAATATCATGTGTGACACCTGGTGCAGTTCCCTACACTGTCACATTGGTGAGTGCTCCTTGTTTCTGCTGCGACTCATATTCTGATGCCATGCTGGTCTATAAAGGGGCAGTTCCTGATTTCACCAGATCATGAGTTTGCCGCACGCGGTGCAATCTTTGGCATCCCATATGCTGCCGATTTCGATCAGATAAAATATGCTTTCATGTCCAGTTCTCTGAAGCACCAGAAAAAAGTGTTGGATCGCTGGACTTACATTGTCTTTGGTACACGTGGCGACATCAGTGGACTTCCAGCTGCTTCATCATCTAGGTCTAATCAAGATGAGACTGACGACTTCATATGTGCGCTAAATGACTTGGCCAGTTCAGGTTCAGAGGATGAGTCTGTTGACGGCAAGGCTGCAGATGAGTCAAACCTCTCATTGCAAGATTCTCATTCTGGCTCAGGGCCCCCATCTACGTCCCCACCTACTGTTAATGTTCGCAATTCTCCGGTGACAATCAATGATGATGACAGCACCGCTTTACTGCCAGCTTCAGAAGCAAGCAACATCACAGAAGCTGGTGCTCACCCTGCCACAAAGAAGAAAGGTGCATCACATGGATGCAGCCAGGGCCGCATTACTTCTACTTTGACTTGTTCTACCAGAGCAACCGGAAGTAAGTGATCATCATGACATGAGGATGTATGCACGGAGGGTTATGGCATATACCTGGTGATCTTCTTTATCACTGTTTGCTGTTGCCTACATGTTTTGTAATACAATTTTCATTGTTTCGTTGTCTAAATCCCCAACTGTCATGGTCTTTAGACAACGAAGGGAATGTAAGTGTTGGTCTGCATTAAGTTGAGAGCTGACCTTTATTCCCTTATATTAACCTGAGCCTCTACAAATTAAAAAGACACTTTGGACTAACAGTTATTAAAAAAACCTCCACAGTTGCAACACAATTGCACTGGGTCCTGGGTTCGAATCCCCAGGAAGCAGTGGGAGAGAAATAAAAGTACTCACGGGTGATTACAAATGTTAATATTATTTTGATGCATTTACAATTATCTCGAGCGCAATGCATGAGACTTACAAGATAAGATAAGAATTGCCAGATCATTGCAATCAAGCTTACAATCGACCATCGCAAGCATGTTGTAAAGAATCGTCTACGTGAGAATTGATTGCAATTCGAGGCCTTGATTACCTCATTACAAGCGCTTGTGAGCGCTTGCGACCAGATTTAGAAATTTCCGACAGTCACCTCCTTTGCAAAATCATTGATGGTAATTTAGCGTAGCCACTGCCAGAGGCAACATTGTCGTTCAATGTCATGCCTTTTTCACCTTCTCTTAGAAACTTATATAGCCTATATCCAGCACTCAACATCCAGTGATACATTGCATTGAGGGCCTCAACTATGCAGCTTCTTTAATGGGCAGCTTCAGATGCCAGGATGCTTGGAAATTTATTTATTACTTTCCTTCTTGTCACACGTATATATATTCAATAACATACCCGATGTTTTTTATTGCAACGAAACATGGCGATCTGCAGGACA
>JABCKG010000368.1:0-11681 GCA_018851835.1 Hypsizygus ulmarius | reverse complement strand
ACACTATACTGTTGTTGTTACTGTTACTGTTATCGGGAATAAGAATACACGACGAGCTGTGATACTAGTGCCTCTACTATTCTATTCAAAGAGTGAGTCTGTAATGTAGACACACGCGTACGGTGCTGCGCGCAATACACAGCCTTCCATATCATGACAGATGCACATATGGTATGTACTGGCTACAGTATCCATGCTGCGCGTCGTGTTACTATCATGATCAGGATCCGTGGAGTGCGCTGCGAGGAGACAATTTTACGCATGCGGACATAAGTAGACGCATACGAGATCAATCTTACATATCTATCAACGTCATTGACATATCTGATCATGATCATCGATCACCACGCCGCGTCCCCGGGCCAGAGTCGGACGTCGACTCCCCCTGAACGTGGAACGTTGAACTCAACGCCCTGAGGGTCACTGAGCTTTTTTTTGATTCGTGCTTCCTTCTGTTGTCTCTTAACGCGAATGCTTACAATTATGGCTTTGGCTTTGGCTTTGGCTCTGGCTACACTACATGTAAGTACATCAAGTAATGTCGGAGAAATTGGCGTTATTAATAACATCGTGGCACCGTGGCGCCATCTTCAATGTTCTTTCCCGTCGTCGTGTTCACTGTT
Organism: Hypsizygus ulmarius; assembly: GCA_018851835.1. Taxonomy (NCBI): domain Eukaryota; kingdom Fungi; phylum Basidiomycota; class Agaricomycetes; order Agaricales; family Lyophyllaceae; genus Hypsizygus; species Hypsizygus ulmarius. Next base: position 11,058 of record JABCKG010000368.1, on the reverse strand, counting down.
TTCAAACCATGTTGTGATACCCTCTCTCTTAATTTTAAACCTTTATGTTCTCCAGTGCAGCTGTCATTTTATGTGGCCTTTACTGTTGTCCGCCGTCCTTCAATGGGGCATGCTTTTACATGTTATTATTTTCTCCAGCGTGTTCTCCAAGTGGCGTTACACGCCCCCCATAAGTACTCGCCGGGGTCGGGTAGGGTCGTGTTGTTGACCTCTGAGTTCACAATGCCACGCTGCTGTTGAACGAAACGACGACGACGACGACGACGTAACTTGCAGCACCGAGTACGTGCAGGGCCCAGGCATCTTGTCCACCATCATCATGGCGAATCCTGCCAGTGCCCCAGGCTCCCTCTTCCACACCGCAACCCGATGAGAAATGTGCAATCGGATCCGAGGTGAGCATTCTTATGTACAGTAATCCCGAACCTTGCAGGGGAGCAGGCAGACGTCGTGCCTTTTCAGGTCGCATACCTAGCTTTTTTCTTCCATCGCCATCGCGGCCACGGACTCGCCTTCCGTGGGAATGAACCAGTTACCGGTGACCCTCCACAGGACTGTTTCATATCCAGCACGCCGATTTACGAGGGTCGCAAAGACGACTCATGACGGGCTTGAAGGATGGGATGCTAGTCCGCCACCACTTGGCAAGCCACATCTTGAACTCAAAACTGGGCAAGCGTCTGGGAGGAGTCGGGCGCGGCGGATTGGGTTCGTATATGCCGCTGATGTTATCGGTATTCTCGATGGACCAGACGGTATTCCCATTGGCGAACCCGCCATTGGACGTATCGACGCAGCTTGTCATCAAAGTGGTGCGGCCTACGAACTGCCGCAGCATCGCTCGGGAAAGCTGGTTCTACGAACGCCTATCGGAAACTGATGGCTTTCAGGGCGCAGTCGTCCCGCTCTGCTACGGATTCTTCACTGCGTCAACTACGGCAATGCAGGCTCCTTCACTCGCTCCTCTCGAAATAAAGCCTTGGATAGACAAACATGGCAAGCATGTCCCTTTGGAGTTCTCTAAGTCCAAGAAGGAATTTGGAGACTATCTTCCTGATGACAGCGACTATTACCATGATGACAAGCGTACCTCAGACTCGCCATGGTACAAGTGGCAGCCCGATCCGGAGAACCCACTGCTGGGTGTCCTGTTTCTTGAGAGACTTGGAGAGGCGTATCCTGGCAAGATATACAACAGAGATCTGGAGTCAAGGTCGGTCTCTAGATTTATCTTTTACTTATAACCCCACCCGACACCCATATCCAGGAACGACATTTTGAACCTCATCGACGACCTCTCTGCTGCCGCTGTCATGCAGCATGACTTTAGATACAACAATGTTGCCCAGTCCCGTTCAGACGTCGTATGTATGTCCGCGTCATGGATACCCCCACGGATGGCGTGTCATCGATTTTGACCGATCAGAGGAGTGGGGCAAGACAATAGAGGGAGATAATAAATTCTTCACGAAGTTTAACAGGAGACAGTATGTCGACAAAGATTTTCCTGCCCATTTCTGGTATGCTCTGGGTGGCTAGAGGCAGCGAGTTTTTGCCATGTATTGTAGTTATGTAGTTATCACATTTTGAAGACTGAAACTGACCTGTTTTGGAGACAATGCAACTAGGCGACTAATATTGTAGATGCTTTCAAACACTACATATACGTATTGCCAGAGAAGAACATCGGGAGAAGCTGCGTATCAACTTGCTCCATGCCATGTAAAGAGACCCGACAATGTAGAGTACATCGCTAGCGAAGCAACTCGGACGGACACCCCCAAAACACTACCGGAAAAGTCCTGCGTTGATAATATTTCCGACTGAGAGACAAAATGGAATCGTCTTTGCGCGCTGTCTTCGCCCACTTCCCTGACCGATCAAAATCGATAACACGCCACTTGTGCGCGTACCCATGACGTGGACAAGCAATACCCGAATGGGAACGGACAATGTTGTTGAACTTGGTATCAGCATGTTCGATGGTGACGCTAGAGAGGTCTTCAACGAGGTCCGCAATGTCCTTCCTATACGGGAATGTTAGCTGATTTATCAGTCATAGGATTCATGAGAGCACCTACTTGCAGGGGCAGGAGCTTAAAGGTGCGCTGGAGGGGCAGACGTCACGAATGAAGCCTGAGGTGGGGGCTGTTAGTGCGACGACGCGGGATTTGGAGAGGGCGACGCGGGATTTGGAGAGGATTGTTAGGATGCAGGTTGAGAGGGAGCGGGAGCGAGAGCGAGAGGCGGAGATGGAGAGAAAGGATGTGGAGATGAAGGACGTGGATATGGATATGGATATGGGGGATGTGCAGCAGCAGGTGGTGATGAGCAAGTCGTGGGTTGTTGTGAAGGCAGGTGACGATTGGGAGATGGTGGATTGTTCGGCATGAGAGGTCAGGTGCCTCTTTATACTCTCTTGCCCTGTGGCATTGGGCTTAAAGTGTCGATATGGATATGGGGGTGCATGGGTTGGGTGAGTGAGTGGCCATGGCCTTCCCTTTCAACCCGACGAGAGGGCTTGGGAAGGTGTATTGCTTTCATTGACGTGTTTTTTTCTTTTTTTTTTTTTTTGTTCCTCGAGGTACATGGGACATTCAACCTGTACCTTCCATTGTATGTTACGTTATTGCCACCCACTCCCAACACTCGCGAGGTCTTCTCTCTCCCCACTTATCATTATTACTTTTTGTGTTTTGTTTTTGGCGTTGAGCCTGAGTTGTTACTTGCGCCACTGCTACGTATACTTGCTATACTGTTACTTGCTATATACTGTTACTGTTATACTGTTATCGGAAATAAGAATACAATACGAGCTTTGATACTACATAAGTATAGTGTTTCTCTTATTCTATTCAATACTCAATGAGCCATGCGTAAAGTACAGTCCGCGTTCATGATCCTGAGGCTACGTACTTACGTGCACAGTCTGTAATTATGATTCCGTTTAGTACTTGTGTACTCGAGTACAGCAGACACACGGTGCGCCGCACTGATACGAACACAGCCTTGATCTACATCATGACAGTACTAGTGGCAGACGCGCATGTCATTGTACCGAGTATGGTACGTATACTAAGTACTGGTATCCATGCTGCGCGTCGTATATTTCGTAAAATGTGCTGCGAGGAGTCGATTTTACTTATACGCACAAGTGCGCATGCATACGAGATCAACATCCTGAGGAGTCTACTTACCTGGTAAGTTAGAGCCTGTACATCTATGATATGATAGGCATGTTCCTGTGGATTTCACCGAGTCCCAGAAGAAGTATGGCGATGAACTCCCCGATGAAGAGCAATATTGATTCGATCAGTATTACGATGATGCCAGACTCCACGTGCTTTCAGGACTCAGATTCCCCATGGTGTGAATGGCCCGGGCCTGATCCGGAGAATCCAACGTTGGGTGTTCTGGTGCTCGAGAAACTTGGAAAGACATATTCACCCAAGATGTTTTGCCAAGAGTCGTCCGTCAAGGTGTATTTTCACTTTTCTTCAAATCTCTCTCTCTCACAATACCCGTGCACGACAGGCTGATATATTCCATTGTTTTTCATCTATGTAGGAAGGGATGTTGCAGACCTCATCGACGATCTCTCCGCTGCTACTACCTGGCACCATCATGATTTTAGGTGCCATAAATAACATTGTCCGCTCGCCTTCAGTCATCCAGGACCCAAAGTCCACATAGCAGTAACAATGCTCCAATCAATACCGGTGCGGTGTTTCGGACCCATGTCCAAACTTTGATGTCAGGATTCCACCAGGTTACTTGGGATGAGCGCACCCAGGAGACTCATTGGAGAGAACGAAGGGCAGAAACTGCGAATAAAAATGGAGTTTCTGTGAGTAGAAGAAACTATTAGCCTGCAGTGTTCTTCTTGAATAGAGTCCGAGGTGAACCGCAACCCGATTTACCTTCCATCCCTGAGCGAACTGGAAAGTTCTTGAAATGGAGAAGAGAGTGCCAGCGGTAAGGATGGCCATGGGGATCATGGTGGTTGTAAAAACAAGTGTCTGCACTTGCGAATACTTTGCCCTAGGAGTCATAGTGCCAGGGTGGGCAGATGGCGGGATAAACAGATCAGCGTTGCACCCCTGGTTCGTCGCACAGCGAACAGAGGCCAAAGAAACAAAACGTGTCCTTCTGCAGGTGTTGTGAGTTTGGCCATGTACTGATCTCTACCGGATCATTCACTAGCACAAGCTTTGAATCGACGAATCTAAGCATGGTACATATGCTGTTCAGTGTCATTGTTCAGCAGCGAATTTCCAGGTCCGCGATCTCGAATCACCCGAGGGCCTCCTGCCACACTGTATGCTTTAGTAAACGTTGTAGTAGTAATAGACACCGCATAGTCTACCCAATACCTGAATATTGATTTTTGAGCATCGAGCGCCGGAGTCCTGTGAAGATTACCCAGATGTGTAGCAACGCATCACACCATGGCAGTCTCGAACCCCACACCCCTGCCATTCCGTGTATGACTTCAAAGTCTTCTTTCAGAATAACGGCGTACGTGGCCCTTTGAGTTCGAAAGAGTCTTCAAGGACAGTGGAGAAGCCAAAGAAAATCAGTATATGTGGCTCATTGCCCCATATTACGGCGACGCGACCATGGAAATGAAAGTAATGTTCCCCATGTACCATAAAACCTACAAAAAGCAAATGGAGAACGACAATGGAAGCTATCGTCGGCTGGTCTCATACAGTTTTCGCGAAAATGCCTCACGACACTGGTAGTGCGTAACTTCGCCCCTGGAACAACAAAAGATAGCCACGTTAGCGATAAACACTCCTTCATACAGAATCCATTATCATCGATGAGACTCACCGAGGGGTATGAACAGCAATCACGCTATTCCCGATCCGTTTATGACACTGTGGACATCTACGAACCAAGGATAATGAAAGAGTGTCAGAGTTGCAGGTATTCGAAAAACGAGCGATGACTCAAATAGACGAAAAGTGGGAAATAAAATCACTCACATTCGACTATCAGTAACCTTCACCCTCCCTGCTCTGTAACGACATCAACCGCCTCCCCACTTGATCATCTCTCGCCTTGCTGATCTGCTTCACCAAACCTGCAGCAGCACCGCATATAATTGCGCCAAGTCCCATCTCGAATCGTTCTCTTATCGACTCCGCAACCGCTGAAGAAGCAGCATGCGAATCCAACAACTCCGTCGTTAACTTCTCTCCCCCCTTATCATGGTCCCCTTTCCCCTCCTCAACACTACGACTGTCTTTCCCGTGCGCCCCATCCACACCATGCTCACCCTCCGATGACGCCGAATCACTCCTCACCACGCGTGGCGCACGAGTTGGACCTCCATACAGCTCTATCCACCGCTCCTGTGGGATAGCAAGGCGCCCAGCAACAACGTCGGGGTGCAGTGCAACAACTTTGGCAGGGTTAGGTCGAGCTCGAGGAACGTCTCAATTGCGGTGTCGAACCCGGCATTGCAGTATTGCGCGACGGCGTTCAGGGCGGAACGCGTGTGCGTCGTTGTTCCTGTAGGTAGAACGACAGCAAAAGAAGAGGGAAATGGTTGATTTAGGATCCACTCGGCTTTACAGGGATCTAGCACGAAAACCTCACGTTATCGGGAAGCACGGCCGAGTCAATCATATCAACGTATGCACCCCAACAGAGAATAATGCAGCTTGACAAGCGGCGTCGACGGTGCTAATGTTGGAAGTGGAAGCAATGTAACAGTTGCCTCTGTTTCAGTGACATCAGTTCGAACCAGTCATCAGAGGTCATAGTAGGCTGGCACTGCACTGACCGGAGAGGACAACGAGAGAGTTTATGTCCTTGATGAACCCGAGTTGCTCGATTCCCCTCTTTGTCAGACCCTTCTTCACCTCAACCAATGCAACACCCTCGTCGCTTTCACTGGCATCGTCTATGCTGTAGATATGCAAACTGCCTGTAGAGGTGCCAAGGTACAGACGATCACCTGTGGAAATTGTCAGCAGGGAGATTATATTTCGACGTGAATTTGCTAACCTTGCACAGTGACAGCATCGATCCTCTCCTTGAAAGACGAGATTACGGGTGTTGGATATATGAAAGGCGCCATCGTGCAAGACGACGAACTGAATTGCTTGCCGAGGCCCGAGTCCCGACTCAATCAAACGCGTGGCACGTGGCCATGGAGACACGCCGCTTCGTGCCATTCACAATGAACAATGGTCGCGGCCACCGTTTTGAACTTCACCTCGAACGGTCACACCGAATCGCTTTGACTTGATAACTATAAAGGTTAGATATATCACCTCATTCTCCTCCCATTTCTATCTATCTCTCATCATGTCTTTCTTCCCCCCTAGTTTCAAGTCTGTGATCTCAAGCGCTCTTCGTCGTGACATGGTACGAGCGAAGGACGACTCGCATGCTGTGGAAACGGACGTCAGAGGGCATCTATTCTCAGCCGACACCTCCACCTTCATACGGAAGCTCTTTCCCGTTCCAGATGAGACCGTTGACAGCATCTTGAAGGTCCTCGTGGAATCTGGCGTATATCACAATTCGCGTTGGAAAGGTCTTCCAGAGTCCACCAAAGACCTCGAATCTAAGCACTACATCGCGCTTTCTCGTCTATGCAATGCTATAAAAGAAGCTCATTCACAATCTGCGCCACAAGATGACTCTTCGAATGCTCAAAACTTAGCCCCAACTCGCCCGAATACGCCTGACCCCGGGTCTATTGCAGATGACGCGCCAATTAATGGTGCATGGATTGACCGACACTCGAAGGCCCCGGACTCTCCTGATATAGATCGTTCAAAGATTCGACCTGACTTAATCTTTGCGAGAGCTGAAGAGGAACTGGAAGCACTAGATGAAAAGATTATCCAACTGGTGGCCAACTCGAGTTCAGCTAATGACACTTCGAAGCCAACCGCCAAAGATAAGCCTGTCCTGACCCCCGGCGAGGAGTTGGTATGTGGGCAATATGCTGTTCATCTCACATTCGCTAACCGGATGTTGAAGGTGAAAATGAAGCAAGTTTGGTGGCAGCACATACATACAGTCATCGAGATCAAACGATTCGACCATTCGGTGACGATGGCTTTCAGACAGCTCCTCATGTACATGCGACGGATGCTTTGTGAGCAGGTTGATCGTCGGTTTGTCCTGGGACTCTTGGTGTGCTTTGACCGTTTGACCGTCTGTTTATGTGATCGGTCGGGCGTTCTTTTCACGGAAACTTCATTCAGCATTCACAAGGTCAGTGTCATTGCGTGCATGATGATGATTGTCTGTCGATTGACTCTCCATAATTTAGAATCCTCGGAGGTTCATACGCGTCATTGCTGGGTTTTCAATCTTAAAGCCGCATGAACTAGGTTGGGATCCTGGGATGAAAGTTTACATACCGAAGACTGGTAGGATCGTTCCTTCATATGCCCTCAGTCCCGATGACTCCATCAAACATACATATCGAACACACTGGATCGTTGACTTTCCATTGGAAGACGGTTCTGTGGAAAAGGTTGTCACTGTTCGCGGAATATCCTTGGCAAGGGCAGAGGTCATGTGTGGACGCGCTACGTTGGTATGGGAAGCTGTCAAATATAGCGAGCTTCCTTCCCCACGACATGTAAGTGGAAATTCTTCAATATGTGCATCTGGACCTTACAATTTGCGAACGATAGCTATACGTGCTCAAAAGATACTGGAGACCCGCGGAACTAGTCGGCGAGCCAACTCCTGACGCCTCAGCTTTCCCGAACGAGAGCGAACTACCCACAGTGCAGGATAACGATGATCCGCAGGGGGTTTACGACGCTACGCAGGATACCGACACTGTTGACGAAGAGCTTACACCTGAGCGTTTTGTCCCCGAAGAAAGATTTTATCATTTGCTCAACGTCCAGGACGAACGATTGGAACTAAGCGGGGACATCACCATTGATGGAGTCGTAGATTCTACTTCTTTGAACATTCGCAGGGGTTTAATGGTTAGCGTTGCTGATTGGAACCAGGTTGATTCAAGGCGAATCCAATCCGGCCAAAAACGAGTGCGACTAGAGACAGACGACGATGCCGAAGTTACCCTTCACACCGTTATCATCACCTGCTCTGAGGCCGCAGATTGGGAGCCGCCTGTCTTCCAGCTTATTCATCGCATCCACACCCAACTTCTCATGAAGGACCCAGGTCCGTGTGTGAAGCACTTCTCGAGCCTCTGGGAATTGATTTCTGTGACTGAGGATTGCGTGAATGGTGAGATTATGTTCTGCACTGGCGAACTTGGAAATGTTTTTTACCGTTCATGATTTCGTTAGATCACAAGAAATTTCATGCGAAGAAAGTGTTGCATCGTGATGTCAGTCCTGGTAACATGGTCATCATTTGTCAGGATCCGGAGTGGAAGAAGCCTGCAAAGGGCCGTCTGATCGACTTCGACAATTCAAGGCAAACCGATGAGGAGAAGATGACCATGCTTACGAACGACTTTCCACTACCGCGAAAATTTTCCGATCTTACGCTTCTAAACATACAGGTGATGGAGCCGCTTCTTGCTGAGCGTGTTGGGGTTGATATCATCACCGCCGCTATGTATGCTGTTGGGATCAAGAGCGGTAAAGCACATCTTTATATCGTGGACACGATCAAGGTGCGAGAGAAGTACTTCGGGTTAAAACCGCGTGAAGATAATGGGGTATATACCTGTGCCGACCTGGGCTGGGATAAGAAGGTATGGCCTTGATGAATTTCTATTGACGATTGCTCATATATGCTTCCAGGACAAAATGATGGCTGATTTCAATGATCGCCAGGCTCGACTCGGGTTTCGAAGCGTACGCCTCTCCAATTGCTTGACTTATTTATGTCCTGAATCATGTTGCAGGGCACTATGCCGTACATGAGCGCCGAGGTATTGAGCAAAACGGTCAATGCCAAGGGGAAATGGCGCCAAAAGGATTTCTTCCATGATGCCGTTCATGACGCGGAGTCCTTCGGTTGGGTTCTGACCCATATCTGCCTGACTCGCAAAGGTCCTGGGGTGAACATGTATAGCGATGAGCTTCTCCCCGGATCACAGGACAAGAGCCGCAATGCCCAGACGCTTCGCAAACTAGTCCTCGAGCTCTTTGATGCCGGCGAAGACATCGTTAAAATGAGAGCAGTACTTCTGGCGGACCCGTCGAAAATGGACACTGATGTTATACCCTATATCCATGCCTACTTTACACGACTCGGGCCCCTGATCCAGCAATGGTGGCAAACTTTGGTTCTTGCGTACGAGTATCGAGCTTTCGAGTACTTTCATGCCCAGGATTTCTTGATCGAGATCCTGCAGCGCACCAAGGAGAAGTACAAGGACGACCCGACATTCACAGGGACCGACGGCAATGACGCCACAGAGAAAGAGATCCAACGCCGCATTGACCATTATAGCCGCGCGCTAACGGCCTTCAGCCGCCCGCCTGGCAATCTGGGTGAAAGTTCTATTGTCATGACACCTGAGAAGGCTGTCAAATCTACACCTACCTGGGGACCTGGCCCCGGTTCCCCTACTCCTGCTGAACGAAAGAACAGCTCGAAGAGGCCGCGGGTGGCGCCTTCTGCCGCTCCTGAGAAATAGAATTCGAACAACGATGCTTGTAAAGAGCCTTTTTTTCCCACTTTGTTTCAATTGATATGCTCCTTTCACTTCACTCTCCCCACATACACACCGACTAATCTGATGATTTTTACGACATTCACAATGGATTTTTTGGCTCTGAGTATGTACACGACGAGCTTTGATATTATTGTTTCTCTTATTCTACTATTGACAATTGTATACAATGAGCCATGCGTAAATTAAAGTACAGTCCGCGTTCATGATCATGCTACGTACTTACGTGCACAGTCTTGTAATTATGATTCCGTTTGACGTGTATCACAGGTACATGTGTCTACTTGTGTCTAGTACTTACTACTTGTGTACAGCAGACACACGGTGCGCCGCACTGATACGAACACAGCCTTAATCTACATCATAATCGTGACAGACGCATGTATGGTACGTATACTAAGTAGTCGTCGACGTCAACCCCTGAACTCGACGCCCTGAGGCCTGAGTCTAAGGGTCACTGAGCCTTTTTGATTCGTGTTTCCTTAGGTTTCCTTCTGTCGTTACATAACCTCGTGGGCACCGACCATCTTCAATGTCTTCCCGTCGCCGGCGTGTTCACCGTTTTCAAACGGTGTTGTGACACCCTCTCTTGAATCTTTATGTTCTCCAGTGCAGCTATATGTTACGTGGCCTTTGCTGTGGTCCGAGTCCACCGTGCTTGGGCATGCCTCCCATGTAGTGTATCTTTCTCCAGCGTGTTCCAAGTGGCGTTAACGGTTACACGCCCCCATTGTCCTTCGCGACTCATCGGTCCGCCGTCTTCGCATCCGTGGATACTCGCCAGGGTCGGGTCGGGTCCTGTTATGTATTGACTCCGAGTCACAATGCCACGCTGCTGTTGAACGTTGAACGACGATGTAAATTACGTGCGTGCATCATACATCTTGTCCACCATCATCATGGCGAATCCTACCACCACCACCACCTTTTCTACACCGCAATCCGGTGAAAATTTCACAATCGAATCAGAGGTGAGCATTCCAGTGAATAGTCCCATCATCATATATTGCAGGGAACAGATGTACATATCCTCCCTTCAGATCGCATACCTGGCATTTTCTTCTGTCACTATCCATGGACTCGCCTTCCGTGGGGATGAACCGGTACCGGTTACCCTCCACAGGACTGTTTCATATCCAGCACGCCGATTTACGAGGGTCGCAAAGACGAGCGACGAGCTTGAAGGATGGGATGCTATCCCGCCACCAGTTGGCAAGCGCCACCTTGAACTTAAACTGGGCAAGCGGTTGGGAGTCGGGCGGATTGGCTTTGTATATGCAGCTGATGTTATCGGCATTCTCGACGAGCCAGACGGTGCTCCCATAGCGAACCCGCCACTGGACGTATCGACGCAGCTCGTCATCAAATTGGTGCGGCCTACGAACTGCCGCAGCCTCGCTCGGGAAAGCTGGTTC
>JABCKG010000367.1:0-11737 GCA_018851835.1 Hypsizygus ulmarius | reverse complement strand
CACATACACCATGGTCTAACATGACGAAAACATCAGCACCTCTCCTACACATATGTATATCAACTGGTCGTCGACACTGCCCCATTCGCCATGTCGTACGGCGGTCGCCGACGTGGGTCCGATGGTTGCTGTCGTTTGTCATGCCGTGACTCAGGCTCGTCAAGGTCCATTGGATCGTTAGTAGGTTCTGTATCCTTCGACGGTAAAGCATCAGCGACTACTGGACTTGTCCCACCATTCGTGCCTGTCCCATTCACCCCTCCTCCGTCTTCATCATCCTCCCCGCCTTCATCTTCGTCTTCTTCCCCGTCTTCTTCCCCACCACTCCCCGATTCAGGCTCCATATCCATAGCCTCCTCTACCGACATCGTCATATCGGCCATAACCACATCCGCGCCCTCCGCCGAGTTCGGGGTATCAAGCTGCGTCGATGTCGCTTTCGATGGGTTGACGGAAGATGAGGAAGATCCTGCATGCTTCCCGGATGACTTCTGGAGCTTTCGCAGGATCTTGGCAATGTATTCCTTCGAGAACTTCTTGATCTTGACGATCTTCTCGTCGGAAAGTTTGTCGAGCTTGCCCTCCTTATAGGAAGAGGATTTCTTCTCTTTGTCGGCGATTATTTGGGTGAGCTGCAATTGAAAAAGAGTGGATGATCAAAATCAGTTTTTGAACATCAGCAGTGAGTCGACAGCGTTTCCCGCAAATCATCAAACGCCTGAGATATTTGGGATAAAGGGAAAAGACCATTACTCACTTCCTTCGCATGTTTCTTGAACTGTTCATGATCCATCGCCTTCGAATGCTTCGACATACACTTCACCACCACCGCACCAACCAGCTTCAACAGCCTCTTCTCCTTGTTCGCTTCCTTCTCCTCTGTCAACACCTTCTTTGGAAGCCTCTTCTTCCTGGTCCCCCCAGATGCGGCTGCATTGACTTTGGCCTCCACCTCCGCCTCCGCCTCAGCCCGCGCCGCTGCCTGCTTGGCTGCCTCGGCATCCTTTGCTGCTTCTGCTTCTGCCGCTGCCGCTATCACTGCCTTTATCGACTCGCGGGAGAACTCTGCTCTAGGTTTGCGTGGGGGAGGGGGATACCGGAGGTACAGAGGTAATTCAGGCATAAACTTGCGCGGCTTCCCAAGGTACGAGTTGCCACGGGGCATGTTTTTGCGACGTTTCTCATCCTCAATGCGCTGGGCTATCTCTTCTGCATGTCTGGAGCGCTTGCGTCGACGTTCATCTTCATCGTCGTGAAGAAATGCCTCTGTCGGTGATGCGTCGCCATCCTCGCTGTCCTGAAAAGCGAAGGTATTGAGGTTAGGCGAAGTAACAGATGGAAGGGAAGATGTACCTTTTTGACACGCTTTGGTATTCGATTATACAGTGGTAGGGTAACCCAGTGATCGATTAACTTCGGGCGGACCAAAGATAGAGTGCATGAACAGAAAAGAACAGCACAAGAAGGGTAGATGAAACTTACCGACTCCGCCAGATCCTTCACCATCTCGTTATCTTGCTCTGCGAGCACTCGAACGGAATCTAGCACTTTCGAATCCTCCACTTTGTTTCGGTTCAATAATGGCCAGGCCGACATGCACTCCAAAGCCTATGACTCAAATATCAGGGGTGACGTCAGTGACTGGTTGGGTGGCATACACACCAATGTTATCAGGTCCATGTCGGATGCGTAGTCGTTCAAGACGTTCGTCATGAGACTATACCCACGCAGTCGCATAACTTGTCGCAGGGCAGCTTGGTCTTCCGTGATCTTCGAGAAGGATGTTACATTCCCAAGTATTGTTCACAGAGTCAGGCGGCGACGTACCTTGATACGGGTGAGTAGCTTATACAACACCTTGCGGCTCTGCGTTTGCCGTATGGCTTGAACAACTTTCGGCACATCCTGCTCCACGATGGGATGCATCGTAGGCTGAATGAAAGTGAGCGCCTTGTTGGCTCTTCGGTAGGTGAAATAAAGCACGAAACGCACCATGAAATCTGGGTCATCGATCTTCTTCCCCTTTTTCTTCTTGCTCCCTTTGAGTTCGAGTAGGTCCGCCTCGTCAGTTATTCCAAGGGCTAGTCGGAAAAAAGTCAGATTACACTGAAGCATATGCGCAAGAAGGGGAATCTCACCGTCAAGATAAAGGTCATCCATGGTCACAATATCTGTCTGCGTCTTGCCTCCAATATAGCCCACGCAGTTTGGCTCACCGCAGTAACATATCTGTGCTTGGTGGCTAATTTCAATAATAATAAGCAGATGCAGCTCGAAGTAGGCTGAGGGAGACATGTACCCATATCGATCGACGTTGTAGTTGAACGTCAGTTCTTCGTATTTCTTGATATTGCGCTTAGCAAAAATCCCCATGCGAACGTGGTTTCCCACTGTCCATTTCGCCACGTAACAGTTGGGCTTGCAGCTGTGGTTTGCGAAGCGCCCGATCCCCCCGCTCTTCGTCGCATCAATGAACTGTGCATTGGCATTGGTTATGAGAAGGGGTTGTGCAGGATTCAATTGAACACACCTCATCCTTCTGCAACATCATGAAATAGAAATGCTCTATCCCTTCCTCAGCGTAGTCGCGCATACGCTTCTTGAAAGAAGCTGGATTGACGACGTCGCCCACATATTCATAAATAAATGCATCTCTATTGGCCTGGTCAATTGGAGTACAAGCACGCAAAAAGCTGACGTACTTGGGAAGGTCACTCTCAGCCCGCAGCCCAAATCCTTTCTTTTCCGTCAGCACGATCTCAATATTTGAGTACTCTTGGTTTTGAAACCTGCAAACAAGAATTGCATGGGCGTAAGGCCTAGTGCATACGTAATACGTAGCTCACCGTTGGTTCTGACAGTGAGATCTGCAGCGACAGTCGTCGGGGAGGCATTCTACCTGTGTAAGCCGATTGATACAGTCAGAATCGGGGCCACAGGCGACGTCTGGGTCGTCAATATCTATTTGAGGGTGAACATTGAGGAATGTCGAGTCATTACGGATCTGAAAGAGGTGGAGTGCAGTGAAAGACAAAAACTGACTGTGCTCGTATATACAATCGCATGTCATGCTCTCGAAGGCCTCTCTGGAGAGGCCCAACGTCTTAAACTGGTAATTATTCTCAAGAATTTCGTTGAAAGTTGCCAGAGCATCATCCCGCGCGATCGGAAGGTGACCGATGAGCTGCACAGCGGAAGCCTGGCCCTTCTTGTTGTTAGTAGCGGTTGTGGGAGGGACATTGGGTGGTGGTGTAGATGACATGGACGTTGCGCCGCTTGTGGTTGGCGGCGGTGGGGTCGGCGTAGGCGAAAACTTGAATTTTTCGGGTGAGATATCGGTGTCGTTCAGAGTAGGGGACATCGAAGGAGAGGCGTTATCTTCTGCCTTGGTTTCGGTCTTGATGTCCATCAAGAACGGGGAGAGACGCTCCTCCTTCTTGAGCTGCTCCTCGTGCTTGACGTTATCGGACATGGTGTCTACCGGTGGTGGGGACACCGGGAAAGGAGAGTCGTGTGTGCTCCCTGTTGGTTCGAGTGATGCGCTCCTGCTTTCCTCCTTCTTGACGTCCCCACATAGCTTCAACATGTCGTACACGTCTGTCGTGTTAGCTCAATGTTATATAGGGCTATGCCACTGGGGTATAGCTTGAGGTTCACGTTGCTCGATGAAACCGCAGCTGTGTGCCACAGCAATGGCTCGAGCGCCTTTCAACTTTAGCCTGTAGAGAGTCAGTAAAGAAAGAACAGGGCTGAAAACCTGGGGATAGGCAAACGATATACTTGCGTGCAGTGGGTCAGGCGGTGTCAAAACACATGGCCCGAAGATGAGAATTGGGCGCAAACATTGCACTCAACATTCATTTTTTCGTCTCCGTTTCACCTCCACCATCCCATTATTTTCCTGCTTCTCTCTTCTGTAATCAACGCTTTGAACGACCTTTGAACGCGTAATATCATAGGAAAAGGGCTACTCGGTATATAAAGTCATGTCCACGGCCAAATCTGGGTCTAAGAAACGAAAACGCGATGCAACTACCTCTGAGGGTATCACATTTGAGCTTTCTGCATCATCGCCGGGCCCAGTTGGCCCTACCGTCGGTGAGTCAAGGATTCAACTATTCAGAGAGTTGTTCTACATCAAGGGTCTGGTTACAAAAAAATAGTGAGCTTCCCAGCTTTACAGGCTCCACCTTCAACCGCCTTCAAGTGCTACGCCAGGAAAATTTTAACACCTATAACCGGAAAGAACAGAAGAAGGAGAAATGACAAGGCAGAGGATACAGAAGAGAAGGACATTACAGTGGTCGGCGAGACGGATGACATGGAATTCATATCGAACGAGCAGGAAAGCCGAAATGTCGCTAATGCAGGATGTCGGTGCGTCCCAATTACCCCATGCTCAGTTCAATACATCCTTACTTTATATGAATCTTGAATCTTTCAAGATATCTCATCGCAGTGCACGATAAGCGCACCTCGAAAGTGAAGATCCTCTCCGTGCCCAAGGCCCCCCATATCATGACACGCACCGTAAAAGCCCTAAAAAGTATCCCTTCCTCTGTGCCCACAGCACAGCAGTATCGCGAGGCACGCACAAACCTTGGTGAGACGTTCGGCACGAAGAAAGCGAAAGCGAACATCCGCGCGCAGGAGCGGAACCGCGTTGACGTCAGTGCGATGGAGGGTGTCATGGGCCACTTGCAGCATGGGATTGATAAAGGTGCTATTGGGCTTATGACGCAGAGTACGTTCTGGCCACTTGCATGTTTTTGTGTCAGGTTAATTTACGTGCGGTGGCAGATGAGGCGAAAGATGCGGCAGACACAAATCGGCCTATACCACCGTTCGACGCGGTAGCGACGGATCCTGCGGACGTGTACCCCCTCCATAGCATCATACCCGAAATGGAATGGAAGGCGTTATCTACCAGCGCTATGGAGCAAGCGAGCAGCGATAAGGAGAGGAAGGCACTATTGCCCTTCAAGTGGTCTGATTGGGTAAATGCACATCTTCAATCACACCGGGAGGACGAGTCACAGAAATCGAGGAAGAAGAATATGTGCGCTCCTTCAGTTTATCTCGTACTTTTCAAATATTCCATTTTGCTGATTGGCGTTGGACATTGCAGGAAAATTCTGCTTTACATCTCAGCGATGCTCGCTTTTCGACAGGCCTTGGAGCGCAGCAGGAAAGGGATCGACAAGGACCAGCTCAGCGAGAAATTGCCCGGTGTACCGCCTGTTGTGTTAGACAGCCTGATATCGAGGTTTACGGAAGTTGCGCGTGGCTCAACGAAGTGAGTCTTTCCTCCGATTCACTCTGTTTGTACATATTCACGAGGTTTAACAAGTCTTGCTGCAACATCTGCGACGGAGACCAGGCTTCTAACCCACATCTTTGCTTTATGCTTGAAGGTGGACAACTTCGCGACTGATACTGGCATTCTCGCTCATGATCTGAGCATGACCGTACCGAAGTGTGTCCTTTCATTCATACTCTCTACGAGCCTAGCCTGAGTTGTTTTAATCACGCCAGGGTCAACTTACTTTTCAAAACGCTGGGTGAATAACTTCATATTTCTTAGACCGACAAGTTCTCATGCTGTAATTATAGGATGCAAAATCACTGTCCTTGGGGAGCGAGACCGCACACGGCTAGGATTACCCGACTCCACCGCACAAGTAAAGCGAGCCGTTCTGAACGCCCCGGTGGTATTCCCGAAAACGAGGATGAATAACAAGAGGAAGTAATGAATGGTGTATATAGCGTTTCCAGACTCCAATCCACCTTGTCGATATCCATCATGCATGATATACACATTACGCTACATTGGAGTATACTGCACGTACGGATCGAATCATTTGAGAAAGGTAAGTAATATGGGAAAGCATGCATACTGATATCAGGAGTT
This sequence comes from Hypsizygus ulmarius, assembly GCA_018851835.1. Taxonomy (NCBI): domain Eukaryota; kingdom Fungi; phylum Basidiomycota; class Agaricomycetes; order Agaricales; family Lyophyllaceae; genus Hypsizygus; species Hypsizygus ulmarius. The sequence continues at coordinate 5,826 of JABCKG010000367.1, read as the reverse complement.
TCAATACGGTTTCGAGCTAGAGCCAAGATAATTCTAACACTGTAACAGCAACTGATCAAGAGTGTTATAGGGAGGTATGTAGTAGCCGGATTCGGAAGAGGGGTAATACTGGCCAGAGACCAGAGCGTTGGCGGGGGTTCATGTCCATCACAGACATCCGCTTCAATCCCGTTGTCACGATGACGACGGCTCATCGGAGTATGGAGGCGTGTGGACAAGAAAGGTTTCAGAAAATCATGAGTGGCGGCGCCACCGCTCCATCATGAAGAACGGGCTGCTCATGCGTCCCACCACCGCGTGAAGGTCTGGGGAATAAGTTGAATTCGATCATACGTTAGGTAGGTCCAGAAGAGAAACTGAAAACGAAAGAGAAGAGACGTACAGGTGATGAAGGCGGAGACTGGCTTCGTCAACACTGGGAACATGGCGTGCATGTATCCAAAGCGCGTGGTGAGAAGAACTGCGGGGCAGTTGGCGGGCTGGCAACAAAAGACGAGACAGTTCGTGCACCATGCGCGGTGGTAGGCGTCATCCATTTGATGCATGGAGTGGTCAGCGCCACGATCATTGGGACATCCACAGCGGATGAGGACGTGGCTGGTATCAGTGTCGGTGCAGTTGCATGCATTGCAGGACGGCATTGTGTAGAGGATCGGTTGTAAGGTTGGTAGGAGGTGACGAGGCAAGGTTCGCAATTTACTTTGGGGGAACAAGAAAACGCAACTCGGTCTCTCTTTTATAACTGTACGAAATAGCGTCGAGGCCCACATATTGTGGCATGTTCCTGTGTACAACATTAGAGCGGATATGAAAACGGAGCCGTCCGCCTCTCACATCGGAGTGTGTTAGACATCGATGTGCGAGAAAGACTGAAAATCGCCATCCTCCGTGGCTGATGACCAGGATAGGAGAGTACGACCACAGATTAAGGTGATGAGCACCTGGTGGCAGGTTCTGAAACGGAGTATTGAAGTACAGCGGGGATCACTTGCAGCTTGATTCCCATGAGCGTCTCCAATGGTAATATGGACAAGTTCGGAAAGGCGAGGAAACGAAAAACAACCAGAACTTGAGATGCGCGGACTTCAACCTGTTACATGAGAGTTCGCCGTCTATCCACCTGATGCTGATGGCTGTCGGAGTACGAGTTCATAGTGACGAAAGTTTCTTGGGCGTGCAACGAGGAATTCCGATTGGAGAGACGGTGCAAGTGAGAGGTCAATGGACCGAAAACAAGGCGCGGCGGCTCCCGTTCGCCCATTTACGCGATCGCCTTCAAAGCCCGCGACACTTTTCTCGAGCCCATATCCGTTGACTTTCCATCGATACGGACCTGAACAGCGGATCGATACTCAGCCCCAGCCAACCACGCGTCGCGGCGAATGCATGTGTTGTCAACCACGCGGATTCTAGCTCACGGCGTCCTCAGAAACACAAGCCCATCTCCGTGAAATCAAACTCAGAGCACTTACTATCAACCTGATCATCACCCATCTCTCTCTTATATGCTCGCGGTCGCACCGTCTGCCGGTATTTCTTTTGATTTGCACAGATGAATTTTTAGAGACTGAGCCTTCGAAGGAAGCCGAAGGAAGAGCATGAAAGGATACCATCACGCGAATCGCCGCGGGATACCGTCAGCTGCGGCCTCTTCCAGTAGGCTGAGTACACCACTAACATGATCTGGAGTCTTACTACAATCCACGATCAGCTCTCGTCGGGAAATTTTTCAACTCAGCGACCCGCTCATTTACGTTCATCGTGAGCCTAGCCTTTGTCTAATGCAACCCGTACACGAAAGAAGACCACCAAGCGGCCCATTTCCGTGTGTTCTCGTCACCGCTGAGCACATCTTGCATACATTACACCTCCCCGTGTCATTGCGCGCCTTCTGGATGTTTGCAGACTAAACCTGGCGCCGAAATTAACGCCTTCTTGATGTGCTAAAGTACGTAAACCCGATGGTTGCATTGAAAGCCGTACTTACATGAATTTCGCCCTGGTTTAAGGCTTCTCACCGGTTTGGGTGGCCGGTTTCTTACCAAGCTGCTCCAACTTTTACTCGGTCTTTTCGGACGCGCCACACTCCACTCCTTGCCATAGCACTGAGCAGCCTTAGCGTCTTCGAACGGGATTCCTTTGTAGTGGAGAGTGAGTGCTGCGACCATCGGCGAAGTAATGATGTTGATGGACATGCATTGATCGAGATGGCTTGACATCACTTCAAATACATACTCACAGAGACAGAAAGGTATAACCTAGAGGAAAACAATACGACCTCAGGTAGGCTCGCTGCACATATCAACGTTATCGGACATTAATGAAATCGAATAATTCCAGCAAATTTTCAAGGGGCCATCCGGACCCGTTCCAGAAACCGCGGATATTTCCTTGCGACCTCGACCTGGTATTGAAGTTGCAATCCGTCCTTCTCAAGCCTTCTCAGTCACGACGGCCTGTGCAACTCAAAGCTTAGCCTAACCAAGCTGCCTAGGCATCAGCGGATATCTTACACATACCTGGCCCTATACGAGAGTAACGAAGGGAGATAATCTAAAATTGAACGGAGTTTGGCCAGCTAAGTTTGCATCATTATTCAGTGATTGTTCTCGATTTCCGGAGTTGTACATGCTAAGCGTGCGCCTTACTCGCAGCTCGCTTCAAGCAGTAGTGTGCAAGGAAACGTTGGGATTGGGGAGGTGCTGCACTGCGTGAGTATGTTTCTGAACTTTACCCTCATACATACCGAGGGCTGAAGAATCCAATGTGCGGCTTGTATCCAGCTCATACGCCAAGTTCCTGGCTCTTGAATCCAACGGCGTGAGTCAGATCGTTCCCCTTTCCAATTTCCGACTTACGTTTCGTTTCCATCCCAAGAAATGCTCCGATTCTCAAGGGCGCACGAAAAAGCAATGAATGAGTCACCTCGTGTTGAGGAGCATGAACTTTCTTCAAAGAGGCATGATGCTCGCGATAGCACTTCTGATGAGGGAATGGCGGATCCCTGCTAGGTAAGCTGTATGACCCTGTAGGTTCCTGTGGGCGTCAAGAGAAGTTGGGTGCATTGCTATTCTTGGTGCTGAAAACTGGTGCGATAGATATATTTTGCCTTCACTTGATCTTGGGAGTCAATCGTTAGGGTGTTTCTCGATATCGAGAGCGGGGTGGCCTTACACCTGCAGGGCAGGGTGCGCGAAGGCGCAAGGTAATGTTCAAGCTTCAAGTGCCTCTGATCATGAGGCAAAGGCACCGCGCTCTTAAGGAGGTAATGTATTATTCGCCTGAATTACTTGCTAGCCACTGCTGTAGGGTAAGTGCGTTCCATAAAAGAATATGTTTGTGAGAGCATGGTGCGCAGAGTCATAGTTCGGGACCACACCGAGCTTATCCCCGAGCCTTGCAGCCATACATAACCACTCATTGAGGATGCGCAACATCTTGAGTTGGTACGTTATGGCTAGTCTCACAAGTTTTAAGGAGCCTCGTGGATCCCGAAAAGCAGGTATCTCAAAACGAGTGTCTTACGCCCGAGTTGCACGGGGATTTCGTGGTCCTCCTTTGTACCATGGCTGCCGCCTCCCAGCAAAAGCCGAGATCACCAATGGCTACCCCAGCAAAGCTGAAAGTATGGCGCTCCGGCACCGCGAACCCCATAATGGCGCATTGTGCTCTTGGAGCTGTATGAACGCAGCGCCACAAGGAAATTGAAAGAATACGGATGGAACGAGGATGCCGCAGTCGCTCAGAAGCTATATGAACATGGAATAAGACAATATGTGCATAGCCATGGACCATGAAACCACGGCTAGTTCATGAATAAAATGAACATCTCAAAAGGATCCACAGGGTATTGTGCTCACCGGTAGACCAAAACTTCCAATTCCATAGGGTATGTTGTCCATATATTGAGTGACCGTTATCCAGTATCATGATCCGAGTATGTCGAGATTAGATATGCGTGGCATTCATGAGCTGCATGTACACGAAAAATGGAGTTTCTGAGCTTTGTTTCGAGGGATATGGGAAAAGCGTGTGCGGTATTTTCTTGTCTATCGCGAGATATGGATGAGTGGTGGGGTCGATGACGCTGGGACTGCGCGGAAAACGGTAAGCGCCGAGCTGGGAATTCTAGCTTCCGGCATGGGCTACGTTGCAAAGAGGAGCCATGCTATGAATTAAAGTTATCGAAGGTGTGGTAAGAAATAACCAGCACTGAGTTGAGACAGAGGAGAAGCATCCCCTACAAGGCTCAGGGAAGTGGCAGTAGTGCACTACCACACATAACAGCCAACGCCCAACGAGGCGGCAACAATCAATAAAAAAAATCAATTCCATCAGAACGATAGTGGTCACGGCGGAGATGAATAAACGCAGTGACCATGTAGTACTCCGCTCACTCGTAAAACAGAGGGCAAGTACTTTTTAATCTTGCCGGTTTCTGCGTGAGTCCACTCGCGTCCAGGCGTTCAAGCTTCAAGAGCGGGAGGGAAGAAAAAATCCTACAGAATGACGGCGAAATATATGGATGGCGGTGGATCCGCGTTGCCGTTGGAAACGACGGGGGGAGGGGGGGGGGGGGGGGGGGGGGGTTCGAGAGAACTTACCTGAGATTGTTGACGTCCCTTCATTTTTTCTGAGGTTGAGTACCCCTTGCACAAGTGTCCAAAACCCGGGATGAGGCTATGGCCGAAGAGGCCGAGTCGGACTATTACTTACAACTCTCACTTATCACAAGGGGCAAAGCGTGAGGCAGTTGAGTTTCAACTGCCCTTAAGGCAGTTGTAACGGCGGTTGGTCACCCGTTTTGTGAATTATGTAATCTTGATCAGGCGGAAAATTGGATTTCGATCTGACGACGATAACCAAATGATAACGACGGATTCTTTCTCTTCTCTGTTCCTCGACAATGGCTCCAGTCATATGCAAGTGTAGACTCTGCAGCACTAAAACCATTGTTCTCAATGGTGTGGAACAACCTGGGCAACAAGTAGATGCATCGACACGTTCAAGGCATGAGAAGCGGGATGCTGGGCTGCCTAGGCCAAAACAGCAGCAATTGCACCCGATCTCCCCAGCTTTGGCACCCGCTGATACGTCTCCACAACGTGAGCACTATAATACCAGTTCAACTTGTAATCTGGGGCAGTTATTGATAATAAATGCAGAGATTGCTTTTCCTGTAGCTCACATTGTGAAGATGGTCTGTGCACTTGCTATCTGGCTCCACATTAGAGCTGGTGTAAGCCGCTCCATTGCCAACACAATCTTACGAGCTATTCAGCTCATTGTTTCTGCCACTCTGTATTTGGTTGAGGCTGCACTCTCTTCATCTGGGATGAAGGTCAAGCTTTCTAGTGTCAATGTTCCTTCTGATATTCGCACAGCTTATAAGCTATACTGTGCTGAGCCAGACATCATTCGTACTGTTTGCTGTCCTAGGTGCTTTTCCCTCATTCCTCACCCTATTCCTTGGAAGTGTCAGTGGAAGGCATCTCCTAGATCTCGCCCTTGTAATACAGATCTTTGGCAGATTCAAAATACTCGGAAAGGGGCTAAATGGGTACCTCGGCGCATGTACTCTACACAGTCCTTTGATTCTTGGCTTCAATTCTTCCTGTCTCGCCAACCTATTGAAAATAGCCTTCACGAGACCTTTCACCACCGCATGAATCACCCACTTGCAGCATTTGGTGCTGATATGAAAGATATCCAGGATAGTCCTGCCTGGATTGCTTTGAATGGCTTTGCGCAGTCACCTTATCATTTGGTCTTTGGCATCTATGTTGATTGGTTTAATCCATTTACCAACAAAATTGCGGGTTAGTC
>JABCKG010000366.1:0-11755 GCA_018851835.1 Hypsizygus ulmarius | reverse complement strand
ATGTGAGACAAAGACAAAATATGAGTGGCTCAATAATTCTTTATGTGATTAGAATGTGCCTAGTGAGCAAATTGGAAGTTACATATATTATTTGACCTCTATAATCTCATTGGCTACATGATAGACACATGGAAATGCATATGACAAATTGTACCACCATGTGTTCTACATGTATTAGCTGATTCTATTATAGTCAAATAATCTATATATTTCCAATGTGTTTACAATGTATCCACCATGCATATTATGGGCACATTTTCAATGTGTTCAAAATGTACCTAGCCTTTACTTTAGAGCTGCATTGTATACTCTGAATCTATTAACAATGTGCCCAAACTTTGCTCAAGATATATTTAGTGGCTACATTGCTATCTAATTCTGAATATATTCACAATTTGTTTTCAATGTGCCCAGTGGGCATATCAAGATCACATAGGAGATCAATTATACAGTATGCCTTTGCATGTGTCTATCATGCATCCAATGAGATAATAGAGATCAAATAATATCCAATTTGCCCACTAGGCACATTCTAATCACATAAAAAATTATTGAGCCACTTATATTTTGTCTTTGTCTCACATATGGCCAATATGTATTTGTCATTCACATAATGTTCCCATTCACAATGTGTTTACAATGTGCCCAGCATATGGACATGAGTGGCATGCTGATTATATATTGTATTTTTCTTTCCAATGTGCCTAGCATGTAATTTGGCAGATAAATTCTATATTTTATTAGCATGTGTTCAGCATGTTATCCTTGGCCCCATGACCCAGACCCCCCCTGTGTGATTGTTGCTACTGCCAATTATCATTCTATAAAGTGGGCCAGTATTGCACATGGCAAGTATAAGTCTAGGCAACATTCAGTTAAGAGAAAAAAAGCTTCACACTTCAAGGCATAAATAATAGTAAATATTATATGCATACTATCATTGAATGACTTGCATCTTTATGGCCAGATACTGGTGTTTGTGGCCATTGAGAAAATAAATAAAAAAATAAATCGAGAAAAGAGGAGGAGGTCCTCGAAGTCTTGAGGGGCAGAGGAACTTGGCTACTGATTATAGATGGGATGATTACAAGTGTGTAGCATAATTATCAGAAGATGATTACTTTGGTATAGAGACCCAATTGTCCGATATTGAGGATATACTAAAACCCATCAAAAACTTCAATCTCATCCTTGGTTGCATGGTAGATTGATACGTCGAGGGTTCCTTCCCATGCAGGTAACCTTCCCACAGTCACGACAGGGAGCTTTGCACTTATCGACAGATTTATGGCCTGGGCACCCATCAAGACCACATTTGCGACAAGTCTGTCCCTGTCTAACTTTTTTTCTTGGCTGTTCTGGCACAGCTGCAGCCATGCGCTTCTGTGAAAGCAGTTTCATCTTGCAGGCAAAATTTTGCTAAGAAGGATTGGTTGTAGATGGGATCATTGCATATGAAGAACAATCTAATGATTCAGGACCTGACGGAAGAGGAAGGAGGCCTGAAATCGGAGGCATGATAGGTCGAACATGTTGTTGAGTCAGCTTTGGGGCATGGAGTGAGCGCTGTGGATTGTGTATTGCCATATGGATAGGTTTTTGGACAATGGCTGACATGGACAACGATTGCTTGATATTGATGTTCATCTTCCAATCTCCGTTATAGTATGCCATCAATTGCTCTATCAGCTATAGAAATATTTGAGAGGATATTTGAACACAGAGATTGAAAGTCACGAACTTTATACGAAATATTCAGATTGATGTCTGCCTCTCAGTTCCAAATTTTGACCGCGGTAGGCCACGTAGGCTTTGATGATTCTGAACTGAATGATGAATTCTCGTGCATAAGCTTCGTGAACAAGCTTCTTTCATCATCTGAGTAGATTGGTAGCACAGGTTTCCGAGTACCCTGAAAAGACGCGAGGTAGGCATTGTGTTGTTTTGAATCCAGCAGTGGATCATACTTCGACATTCTAGCCTTCTCTTGAATGTTATGTGGGATCGAGAGCACTCCTAAAACTTCAGTTGATTGCTTGTAGAGATTGCCATTGACCCAACCAGTGATGCGTGGAGGGTTCTCGAGAATATCTTCAAGTGATACGAGGATTTCTTGCAGCTCATTGATGACCCAGATTGATGTATGTGATCGATAGCGCTGACCAGTGGCATTGAATATTCTGACCTGTAAAGGAATTAGAAATAAAGATTGTTAAACCACAAACACATACCAGAAGATTATGGTACAAAATGAAATCAAGCAAACATGCCAATAAATGTTGAACTGAGACTCCAGATGTTGGTAAATGTGCACAAAGATGTGTGTGAACACCACCCTCTGTCATGTTCATACCACGGAAACACCGGTAGAGTGGTAGGCCAGTTTTACCATCTACTCCCAACTGGCGATAAAGAGCAATACCAGGAGGATCTGACAAATACCCAAGCTTGATGAGGTCAAGAGTATTTTTTGCAACTTTCCATGCTGCCGAGTTGAAGAGGGGCAGGCCTGTTGTCGCATCTTTCAGTGGCCCATAGACGCAAAAGACATCTGCAACCAATGGATAAAGCTGTTCAGGAGGAGGAATAACCTGCTTGCAACGCTTCCATAGCCATAATGGTTTGTGGAATAAGATGTCATCCCATGCTAGACGTGGATTCTGTGTTGTGCCCCAGCGTACTATGTGCTGCTTGTCATCATTGTCTAGAATAAATATAGCATCTCGGAGTGCATGTGAGAACTTGACACGAAGCCCATGTGTGCATGAAATGTAGAATCGGTTGAATACATGAAATGGATCCTTGAGAACCCGGCTACTTATCTGTGATGGCCAAGAATTTGGGTTCTCACCCAGGATCTGGTGGCCTTCTGCTTCGCTAGCTGGATCGATGTCATGCCAAGATGAAGAAATAGCAGCGGAGTCAGGAGCTGGTGGCAGAGGTGGATCAACGAGATCAAAAAGAAGGGTGCCAATCTTGGCATCTTCATCAGACATCATAAATGGTTCAGAATCAGCTAGTATCTGATCTGCACCATCTGTCTCCATATTAGAAGAGAGTTTGAGTAAAGGTAACTCTGTTATGTCTCGCAGTATAGCATCTTGGTGAAACTGGGGAACCGGGAGGCATGGTGCTGTACGAAGATGACTTCGAAGGCATACAGCTTCGAAAGGTACATTTCCAAAATCTTCAAGAGCTTGCTTCTTGTGTACTGTCAATATTGCACCGGGGACAAGTACCTCGTGGATTTTGATGATGGTCCACATGGATGTGATATTGATACCCTCGAATGAATGATAGTGAAGATTTTATGACATAACTCCCTGAGCAATGATTTGTGTGTGATCGCTACTGTATAACAGCACAGGACAACCTGGAACAGGCTGAGGAGGGAGAGGGCCAGAGAATGGGTATTTCTGAAGTGTGCGGTATAATTCGAGGCTGGCATATGCATCACGAGCAGCATACTCGATCTGACGTGTTGTGAGCATCTCATTTGACCATGCTGTACTAACTCGCTCTGCAATATTTTTGTCAAGACGTTTCTTCAGAATGATTCCACATAAACGTGCAAGTGAGCATCGTGCATCGGTAATTATAGCCTTGTCCTTCACAAGCCTTGACAGCTCCACAGTACCAACATATCATCGCTAGTTTCAGAAGCTTGTTTGAGGTAAGCTAGATCTGCCTTCACACCAACGCCGACTTTGAGTACATTGGGATTAGCAAGTAGAAGATGCAGTTGCTGCAGAAGACGTTTCTCAGCAAGCATCTCTCTGACCTAAGGAACTCATTAGCAGTTGAAGGCACCAGAATGTACATTACATACCTGAAGAAGATAAACACAATTTTTATGAGCAATCTGTATGATCGCTGTGCTCCCACAGCCAGCAATAGTCCCTCACTCATCAACCTTGACATTCCACTCAGAGTCAAATCCAATAACCACCTGTGATATGCTACTTTCCTCTGAGGGCAAGGCTTCAAGTATCATTCAAATCGCATCATCAATAGCCAGACGACTCTTCTTCACTTGGACATGTACTCGGTCTGGGAGCACAAAAGGCTCGAGTTCCGAAAACTCCTCAACAGCTACAACTCCCTCACATAAAGATGGAAAGGCATTCTCGAGAAATAACTTATCCGCCATTGAATCTGTATAAATAGTACCCGGGAGACAATGCCCGTAGAGAATTAAAGACTTTCCCATCTCACTCAAACCAGATTCAAACTGGGAGTATGCTTTCGTCGCAATAAGATCACAGCGGCGAATTTGGGCATCATGGTTTGTGAGAGAAAGAAGGCCAGTAAAGATAGGCTCGCCGCTGATCTTCGTGACATGCTTTGTGATCTTGAAGTTCTGGTCAGTAAACCTGAAGAAAGCCACAAGTGGGTACGGTACCTTATGACTATGATCAATTGCACAAATGTCTGCACTTAGCATAGCAGTGTATTGGTTGAAATCTGAACGATGTTCTTCAATGAACTCATCATACATGTCCCGCAACCACTGGGAGCCAGGAATGAAACCCCCAAGCCCATCATCTGACCGATCTTTGAATGGTGGAAATGCCTTGAAAATCTTTCCTTGCCACTCGGCGATGTCCTTCATCAACAGCAGGTGGTGGTAGTACTGGAGCTGGAGCTTATCATAAGTTTCAAGATGTTGGAGGTGAAGGGCATCAGAGGACTGCTTGACACCCATCCCCTTCTGCAAGCATGACCACATCCAAGAGAATGCCTGCATCGACATCGCGCTTCGGTGACTAAGGCGTGCCAGAAACTCTGCCGCAAGTGAGCGAGGAAGGGTGGCAAGAATTCAGCTGTTCCAACTGATGAATGTAATTGTATGTTTCTTCGAGACAGGATGTATGCAGGCCAGACATTGATAGCGGTAGCCAATCATCCAAAACGTGCTTTTGATATCGATACACTGCCGAGGTCTTGGGAGGATGCCATGTCGTTTGAGCTTTGTTCCACAATTTGGACACCCTAACCCCTCCATGATAAGACACTCAGGGTCCCAAAGAAAGAACCGGGGATTATAGAGATCTCGCGGTCGTAATTTCTTTGACCTTAAGAGAAAGAACATTGATGGGCGGGAAAACCAGAATGTATTATGATCTCGATATAACGGTGGAAGATCAGAGTCACTGCGAAGGTTTGACTCTCGAACCTTCGCGTTGAATGATTCCTTCAGCCATGATAGAAGGGGACGGCATGCAGGCTTTGTTGTAGATGATCCTGTCGAAGCTGAACTAGCCGGAGCTCCCCCAGCCACCTCTTTCTGCTTGTCATCATCGTCTTCCTCTCCATCGTCCTCCTCAATCCCCTCCCCAATGAGGTTTGCAAGCATATCTTCCTCGTCATCTTCACCAGCTGTCTCGATGTCCTGCAATGGATCCACCTCTGGAATAATGACACGTTCATCCTGCCGTGTAGCGCTTGGATTAGGAAATAGTTGTTGGTCAGCTTGATCACTCAGAGAGCTGGAGATTTCAGAGCTCGGTGTCGAGGGAATGGAACCTCGCTGATGATCGAGATTCAGTGGTACTTGCAGCGTCACTTTGATGCCGAGGCTATGCACAGATGGTCCAGTCAGTGGAGTGCCAGGAACATGCTATGGGGATGGTCAGAATGAAATGCTAAACTGATTGAAAAATTGTCAGCCATACTAAAGATGTAAGTTTAACTCTGACATTGCTTAGCTTTTTTTGTGGTCGTCCAACAGGGCGTGCAGCAGCGCCATCATGAGATGACGCTGTTTGATCTCCGTTTGCTGCTTAGGCTTGTTGCTTGGGCCCCGAACCACGAGGATGCCCAACTGGTCATTTGAGTTTGAGAGGGCCGAGAACAGTTGCCTTTTTTGAACCTTCAGGCCGTCCTCACTTTTTTGGCTCTGAGGTCAGTGCATATGTGGAGATATCGTGAAAGCTGCACTGCTCATCAGTCGAATGAGAGTCAACGGTGGGGGTGGGATCAGTGGAACTATTCCCAAGTCAGCCGAGAACAAGTGTTGACCCAGAAATAGAAACTTACAGTGATGGCATGACAGCCCTTTCTGCCATTTCCACGGCATAAAGATACTCCTCAGGAATGTCGTCTTGAAGCATGAGGTCAAACTCATCCAGTTTCTCCATGCTGTGCTCACCGCTGAGGACCGTGGCAGGACCATGAGGTGTCAGGTCGATCAGACTGGAGGTAGAAAAAATTATGTAATAATTTGTAACTCCGCTCAGTATCAGTATCAGTATCTGCCACTGACACATGTAACAAGCCCAGTGCTATTTCAATGCATGATAAATAAGTACAAATAAGGCCAAATATTTGACTCTCAAGTCTTTTAATCATACTTAAATGTATTTTGCAATAATAATTGCCTTTTAATAATTAATTGACTTGCCCTAAAGTTCTCTCAAGTATATACAATATGGACTTGCATATGACACACTTTTGGCATCTTTTTCTCTAACTTATTAGAACAGGCAAGGTGCAGAGATATCTAGAACAGCCAGCAGCTAAAGTCTGAAGTGAGAAACTGCTTTATTTACAAATAAATAGAATTACTCGCTCAAAGTCCAAAATCAGAAACTGAAGACTTTAAAGCAATCTATCTAACTATATATACTATGCATAATAGGCAGTGTGCATAGAAATGCAGTGTAAAATAGGAAAAATGAGCAGTGCAATGCTTATAGAAATACAATGCAAAGCAATCACTTCAGAGGGCCCTGTTTTCTCTGAGAGAAATCTTTCAAAGAAATACTTATAGTTGTTTGCTAAGAAAAAAACTATAAGAAATATGTCATATTTTTGTAAAAGAAAAATTGAGAGAAAATATAAAATTTTCCTTGTACAAAGAAATTAATAAGTATTTCTGGAGGAAAGTATAATAAGTATTCTATATATAGGTTTTGTCTCAGTGAAAACTATTGGGCACTTGAAGTGAATGCATATAGAAATGCAGATTCTCTTGCCATGCACACAAGTACTACCTGACATCTGATCCAAGATATGCACATGCGTACTGACATGTTCTTTCACCACATCTCATGCCCGAAGATACATGCCTCTCATCTCTCCTCAACTCTATTACCTTACATTATTGATTCCTCTCATATCAAGCATCATCAGCTATGTATTACTGTGCAGATACTCTGATCTCTATGATTACTGTATTTTCCAGATGGTTTCCCCTTACATTACATCTACTTTTCATCATACTATGACATAGCTTATTTTCCAGTATCTTGGATCAGATGTCAGATAGTACTTGTATCTTGATTAAGTCTTGCTTATTCATCAATCTTTGTATATCAGGACCAGGACAAAATGTTACCTCAGTGTAAACGAGCAAAGAATACATAAAGTAAAACTATAAAAATATAAGCAAAATTGGTAGCTATAGATACCAAATGAGATGAGGTAGATCAGTACTAAAAGATGAAGATCGGTCCAACATTGCTATCTAATCTCAACTGAGCTGAGGCATCGATCATGCTAAGCTCGCATATTCAACAATCTTATCCTAATCTATTTGATTCCTTACAAGTTTGACACTACCAAGTATCTCTGGTAAATAATTGGGGCTTTTATAGACTACAGAAAAATAAGCTATGCCATAGTATGATAAAAAGTAGATGTAATGTAAGGGGAAACCATCTGGAAAATACAGTAATCATAGAGATCAGAGTATCTGCACAGTAATATGTAGCTGATGATGCTTGACATGAAAGAAATCGATAAGATAAAGTAATAGAGTTGAGAAGAGATGAGAGATGTGTATCTTCAGGCATGAGATATGGTGAAAGAATACATCAGTATGCATGTGCATATCTCAGATCAGATGTCAGGTAGTACTTGTGTGTGTAGCGAGAGAATCGTTATACTACCTGAGCAGCTTACTTCATTCCAGTCTGTGAATCTATGGACGCTCCTGAATTTGCTCAGATTTACCTCAATCACATTCTTTGTCATCATGGTTTCCCTCATTCTATCATTTTTGATTGTGGCTCTATATTTGTGTCCTCTTTTCTCACTCATCTTATGAAGCTTTGCAGCACCAAGATGAAATCTTCTACTGCATACCATCTCTAAACTGATGGCCTCACATATGCACAAAAATACAGTATGCATTGCAATGCTGTGCAAAAGGCAGTGTGAGGAGCACTAGAGACAAATCTAGAAGTCTAGAGATGAGATCAGGAGCAATTCTAACATTGAATTACTGACACTAGCCTGCTAAAAGTCCTCTGCATATCATCAAGATGCCTCATCATAACTAGTATCTGCAAGGAGAAAAGATGAAAAAGAAAAGAGTGAAGGATTGTTGTGGTGCACTGTCGAGAGGGCCTTTTTGCTTATCAACCTTTTTATAAATAGTGAACTTGATCCTACTCTGCATGCTATGTGGGCTTCTGCATTTAAGTAGGCACTTTCATTATTGAGCTAAAAAGTGCAGAGATTGACTCTCCTGTGGCTGTATGCTCAATGCTCAATTTCTCTCTATCTCAAGTATTCATGGCTGTCATTCATACAATTTGATTTCTGTCTATCTGCTACCTATAAAGTTATTGTGCATGGAAAACTTGAGAGTCCACAACCAATCTATAATAGACAAATAAATTATTACAGATGCTCCCATGCATTGGTGCAGGCATTTGAACTTCACTATGTATCCATTACATAGAGCATATTTGCAATGACATTCAAATTTTCATTGAAAATCCATCAAATTTCTGTTAACTAAACTTAGTTAACACATTGGCCTTTTCTGACCATTGCCCATAAAGCATATTCAAAAACTGAGAAGCAAATGTTGGCCAAAAGACAGACATGTGCATCACATTTATACTATTAGTATGTATTCTAATAGCCAAGTACCTGAATAATAGCAGAAATTCTATGCACAGATATATGCACTGTCTCACTACAATCTTTGCTTCTTTGTACATCATGACATGCATGCTACAGGCCTGCTGAAGTTATTTAAGTAGGATCAACATCTGGACAAGAACAATGTCTCTAAGATCATTATTGTGCACAATGGAATTGGCTTCAATATCACTAAAATGTCTAGCACCAGTGAAGGCCAACTAGGCTCAGGTATGTGCACTAGAACAACTCCAATCTAACACACATTTTACTTTACTTACTCAGCTTATAATATGCCAAGTGCTTATCAATACAAAAAAATGCTGCCTATGTAAAATATAATGCACAACATTACCAGTGTCACCTATCTCATTTTTGTATAGAACTTGCAAGATACAATGAACATTACAGAGTGTTTGAAGATGGACACAGAATATTGAGAGAAGGTCAGGACATAGATAGAAAGAGAACAAGTACATTGATGTGAGACCTTTGGTTTATGGCTCTGAATGTTCTGTATTTGCAGGCATCAATATAGTGATAGAGATGACCACAAACCCAAAAAATTGCAAAAGTGCAATGAAGAGATGAAAAGAGAATGACTGGCAAAAGGATGAGAACATAAGTTTTTCTGCTCATTCATGAGCCTACTCACTTTAGCATGTTCTAAGCTTCTTGTTTTTGAAGGTAAACTCTAAATATTTTATTGTATGTTCAGATCATAAAATATCTGCAGAAAAGGCTTTGATTCTTATCATTGATATTTTTTGTCAATTAAAAGGCATTGATATGCATGATACTACAGACTTGCTATCTAAGTGCATTACTTTATACCCTCTTTTTGTGCATCTACTTATGCAGCTGCACATCATAGACTAGATCCATGGCACATATACTCACAGTATCAACCACAACTATTTTATGTCAACCTGCCTTCTCTCAGTCTTGCAATAGTACTGTTATGGAAAACTTTAGCTAGACAAGAGCCACTGGCTTTGATGGTCCTTTTTAAGGCCTGACAATGTGCTGAAAGTGTTAAAAAGTAGAAGAAGATATCACTACATATTGCATTTGACAGTGATTATGATATCACCATATCATTCACTATCTCACATCCTAAATACAGAGGAGAAGAGAGCCTTGTTGTCATTGAGAGTGTCACAAATCTCCATTTTTCTTCTCTTCATTGAATCCAACTCAACACCAGCATTTTGAACACTAGCATGTCATTTGAACTACCATGACATTGATCTTATCTTATCACCTCACGTGACCTGTAGCTGGACTGAGCATCACTTGAAACTCCTCGACTCCATGTTTGAACTGGTATTGCTACTTGATACAAGCAGACATGATATGTAGCACCACAACCTGAGCCGTCCCCAACTCCATCTGAATGTACCCTTGCCATATATATATAAACCCTGTAGTTACCTGCAGAATGTGATCCTCGATATTCTTAAAGACTTACCACTTCTCGTATCATCTCAAATCTCATCTCATTTCTATTTTCTCAACTCGCTCTATCTGCCAAAGCCTCAAAGCTCATTTTAAACACAAGACTGCATATTGAAGACTCTCCAAGACATTTTGAACTCTCAGTAACGTGTTCGAACCTTTCAATCTCTATTTTATTCAACTTCAAAGCTTACATTCAAGGTGCTCATTTCAATACTGGCACCTCAAACACTCATGTTCAGTCTCGAAGCATTTTCAAGTCCATACCGTCTAGTGGCATTACTTTTGAAGCTGCTAACTATGATTCTAAACTACTAACTATATTTGAATCTAGGACAAGTCCTACCAGAGAGCCACAGTAGATGCAAAAATAGAATAATACATCTATAAAGATAATATAAGATCAATTTGTACAGATATAGACACATGCATTTTGTGACCATGCCCTGAGTAGCATTACCTCTTTGTATTATGAGTATAGAGCAGCAGAGCTATAAAACTTTGCAGTAGTATATGACAAAAATACAAAGTTCTATTGCATTGAAGCTTGACTCAATTTATAGCAATGACCATAGGTAGATCTCCTCTTTCTACTTTATTAAAATTACAAGAAAAAGAAACACCTGATGCCATACTTCAAATTCCAATCTAACCTACCACAGAAACTTATTGGTGCTAAAATGCCAGCAATTCTTTTTTCAAATATGCATGTTAGGCCCAAATATTGGTTAGAAATTGATTTTGAGCACAAAATTTGCCATTTTCAGATTGTTGAAGTATTTACTCTTAGAAAATGGTGTGGCAAGGCTTGCATTTATTTGCAATGCATGTTTTTCTCTCTTCTTCCAGCTACTGCTGATACTTTACTCTCACTGTCCAGCAACTACTTCTACTACTATCACTTAAGGCCTTTGTTAACTAGTTTAGCTCTTTTTGCAGTCCAATAACCTTGTGCTTGGTTGCACCAGAGCAAGGCTAGATATTGCTTTGTAGGAGGTGAAAACTACTGAAAGCTGACTTGATTTCAACTATTTCCACCTTTTTTCTGTGCAATAATCTGTGCTGAACCTGACTTCTATCCAACTCGTAAAATCATGCTTCCATGCTTTTTTTTGTGCTCTCTCAACTCTAGCCCATCAATTTTTTTCTCTTGCAGCACCCAGATACACTCAGACTAAGGTGCTTTTCTAGTCACATTTAGCAGTTGCAAATGGCTGCTTTTCTCGATGCTTCTACACTGAGATGAGAGATATAACAAGTGCAGTAAAAAGATCACTGACTATGATGATACTATGGGTATAACTGCATCTGAGCCTAGGATGCAATGCTTCAATCCCTAGAGATGCTGTTAGAATTGCTCCTGGTCTCGTCTCTAGACTCCTAGATTCGTCTCCAGTGCTCCTGACACTGCCTCTTGCACAGC
>JABCKG010000365.1:0-11769 GCA_018851835.1 Hypsizygus ulmarius | reverse complement strand
CAAGTCCGTATATGCAATATGAAAACAGTGTCCTTGGGATAACCAGAGTCAACCAGCTGGAGGGATCGGGAATCCATTACTGGATTGATTTGAGTTCGGCCACCAATCGCTGAAATAAAATTGAGCCGGATATGAAATACTGAAGAATGGTGACATACCTCAGCTTCTCGCAATAAGGCCTCCGGACCAATGTCAGCGTTCTGTACACCACCTAGCTTGATTCCGTACTGCAAAAGCTGCCGCATATAATAGGGGTTGATCACTGTTTCATCTGGAGCCAAAAGCTCCTTCAGTGTTGGCATAACTGGTGGTTCGGCTTCAAAATTCAAGCATCGTCAGTATGGAGAAAGGACAAAAAAAAGGGACATAGGATGAAGAACGACGGTAAAACTTACGTTCTTTCATGGCCAACCAATCCTGATCCAACAACTCCGGGATAGTTGCTCTCTCTTTGGGGTTGCGACATAGACAGCTCTTCATGCTCTCGATCACGTCACTTCGCACTTTCCTCTTTAAATGATCCAGCCTCTTCGGTGGTGTCGACACTCCGTTTCCACCGGTGCTCGACCTGGTTGCTGGTGTAAGAGGGGTAGAGTAATCTGGGAAGTCGATGATGTACGCCAAATCTGGGATGGCCTTCATTTTTTGATACACTGTGAGATGCTGAAATGGAGGTTGGCCATAGACCATTTGGTAGAGAATGCAGCCAAGTGACCATACGTCGCTCTGTCGGCCGACCTTCAGCCTGCGCATACCGTCGGGCAACTCGATAGCCTCAGGACTCATGTAGTTCACAGTACCAATCTAAAACAGAAGGATTAGTCGTGCGGCCATGACTGTGGTTTGGACACACACCTGATGGTCTCGTTGGATATTTGTCGTGTCATTTGCGATGGCGTTTGCGATACCAAAGTCAATCAACTTTAACTGTCCTCTCACCAGCACAAAATTGGCCGGCTTCAGATCTGAATGCACGATCTTCTCTTCGTGAATGACATGAACTGCCTGCATCATCTACAGGGAACCAAGTGCTTAGCTGTATGCAAGATATACGAGGGTCACCCCTGACGGCGACCTACCTGTTGCCAATAATACGCAACCCAAACCATATTGAGCGGCTCCCCTACCCTCTCACTGATCAGTCTCGCAAGGTCCACCTCTCCGCATTCCATAACCAACAACAGGTGTCCTCTGGTCCCTCCCGGACCTGGCCTGACCTCGCTGTCGATCAGCCGAATGATGCGTGAATTTCCCTCTAAACGCTTGAGTAGCGCAATCTCATTCATGTATCCACTCATCGTATCGGGATCACTCTTATCGAGCGAGACACGCTTGATAGCATAGAGCTCGTTTGAGCTGCTGAGTACTCGAAAAACTCGGGAGGAGCCGCCTTTGCCAATCTGATCGAGACGGGCGTACAATTTCTTGTTGACCTGTTAAGTGACAAAAAGGTTATGAACCAGCGAAGGCTATTGAGGTGAACGCATACCACCATATGTCGATTGATTTGTTGTGCCGGGATTTGTGCCGCCGCCGAATCTGCAGGCGCAGCCATAGGCGGAGGCGGAGCAGGTCGCTGCTGCCGTTGCTGCTGCTGCTGCCGTTGTTGTTGCTGTTGCTCCTGATGTTGTTGCTGTTGCTGCTGAACCCTCCGTTCTCGGTCTCTTTCCTGTTCCCCTCCGTTCTTGAAGTCATTCTCATCATCCCGATCTCCAGCAGCCCATGTCTTTCGAACAGGCGCTCTGTCCACTCCGCCATTTACCCTCGACGGGCCGGGTTCAGAAGCAGTTGGGCTCCGCCTGTGCGCCGCGAGAGCAGCCACCGGCGCCGGTGATACCCTTCCGAGACGTGCCGCAGGTGGCGATACAGCCCGCATCCTCGCATCGGGGGGTGATAGGCGACCCCCAGTCCTTGCGCTAGGAGGGGAGACCTTTACGGGAGGTGATACCCGCCCTACCCTAGCACCCGGCGGCGAGGAGCGGCCGAGTCTGTTACCAGAAGAAGGAGATATGCCGCCTGCACGCGACGATGATGCTGCATCCATGACAGTCGGTGAGCCCAGCCCAGCCGACATGGGCATTGAACGGAGAGTATCTGAATCTCTTCGTTTGTGACCATATCGTAGTGCTGGAACTGCAGGTGGAATCTGTTGGTTGTGGTAGCGATCTTGCTCTGCTTGTCCGCCTGAAACCGGGTTAGAAGAGTTACATCGCATAGAATGTCAAGACAATTTGATTTACGTTCGTCTTCCTCAGAGTCTCGCCTGTATTCTAGGATCGCAAAGTCAAAAATAATGGTACAAATAAATGATAGGAACATACTCTTATTATACTCGACCCTTTCCCTCTCCTTCTCTTCGAGTGTTACACGTCTTGCGCCGCCAGTATTCTCGTTGACAGCAGTGCCTTTGAATAAGACAATATGCTTAGGTTCTACTACAGCTGAAAAGCATGACCCACCTTGTCTTATATTCTGATACTGGTCCCTCAGCTGCTGTTGCTGCTGTTGATATCCATATCCTGCATCGTGCACTAGACGGGGAAATGAGTGAATAACGGAGAATACACGTAAGAGATTAGAACCTACAACTCAGTGCATCACTCAAGCTCGCTGACCGTCGAGGCCTCGTCCCGGTGGAAAGCGTCAGTGCGACTTCTTTGGGAAATGTGGCCTCGCGTGCACTATTGCCACTGCTGCCACTGGGCAAACCGGCGTAGCTTCGCTGCCTCGCAGCTATAACCGTCGGAGGAATGGAAGACGGTGAAGGAATTCCCGGAGGTTCCACAAGCTCCGCATCGACACCACCATGACTTTCGGGAATGGGGTCGATGCTAGGAAATGGGGTGGATAAAGAAGATGGAGGCTGCGGGGGATCCTCTTCTGTTGGGTTCGGAGATCATCCAGCGAAAAGTAAGCAAAATTGAAGGAAAGACGTACCAGGATCTGTTTCAACGTCATTGTTACTTTCACCAACAGGCCCATCACCAACGGTGAATCTGACAGCCCCTCCAGCCATAACAGTTGGCTTCATGACTCGGCCGGCCCGATTAGGACCAGGCAGAATCTGCCTTTGATGGGGATCCAGAAAAGATGTTGACCGCGCATACCGACTAGGAAAGACGCGTGCAGGATGGGCAGGATCATGTTCAGACTCTTCGGTGAGAATATTCTCCTTTTCCTGCTGAAGAACATCTGTGGCACGAGCGGAACGAGGAATTAGACGTTGTTTGTTGCTCTCCTCTAATGTGACGCGTCGAGGAAATGGTCGTGCTTTGTTGTTAGACAAGGCCGGTCCAGAGGCAACGCGTTGAAATGAACGCGGCGCGGGACCTTCAGATTGTGATGTTGTACTCGTAGACGTGAGGACTGGATATGCACTCTCTGAGCGCGATAATGATGCTCGACGTAGTATGGGAGGTGTCAATGGCTTTAGAGGCGGGTCTGGTTGTGGCAGGTTATCCTGGGGAGTTGGAGGCGTCGAGTGGTTGGATTTGGACGAGGTTCCTTTCGAAAGACGAACGTAGTTCCCATCGGGGTCAAAGACATAGTCGAAGGAAAGATCATCTATAATAGACGAGTCGTCGGAGGAAGGTGTTGAAGACGATGGGCCTTGCTTAAGGTCGACTGGGGTTCGGGGTGGGGATGTGGGTGGAGGAATTGAAACGGTTTTGGGGGACGTGGAAGGCGACGTGGACGACATAGAACAGAGCGACGAGAGCAGAGAACACAGCGAACAGAGCAAAAACAGAAAAGCACAACCTCAACTTCACAAATCTCAGGAAATGAACACGATGCGCCAGGACCCCAGAACACTCGTCCGTTTCCTGCTATCCCATTGGGTGCCGGAGTTACCCGGACGGGGTCCTCGACACGATGTGCCAATCGCGGTCACGAGATATAGCTCTTTGTGATCGCGGTCGTTTCCAAAGGCCACAGGATAACTTGCACATCCATTCAGATTTCCGAGTTATAATTTGCGGTATACATACAATGCTTCTACAACTTAGTCTTCGTTTGGACCAAGCCGCTCAATCCGTCCACAATCTTTTCCACATCACTCTCCAGTCTGGCAATCAGTTCTTTGCAAGTCGGTATATCATCAATCAATCCAATCGCAATGCCCGCGGACCAGATACCATAGTCTGGATCACCAAGTTCGTAGACCTTGCGTCCCCTTGCGCCTGAGACGAGATCTTTGATATCGTCGAACTTGGCGCCACCGCGACGTTCAATTGCAACGACCTCAAGTGAAACTTTGTTCTTGAAGACGCGAGCAGTGTTGTGGAGAGTGCGGAAAATATGGACCGTGTCCGTTTCCGTGGAGGCTACGATCTTGTCTTTGATGTTTTGGTGGATCGGACTGCATTGAATTCTTTGTTCAGTCGGGTATGGTTTGGGCGATCACTGGACTCCCACCTTTCAACGGTGCACATGAAGCGTGTGCCTTCAAATGTGGCATGAGTACGCAATATATCCTATAAGGTTAATCTGTTACTCACCCATATTGACTCCCTGCATCATGAAAGCTTTTCAGACATACTTCTTGTGGAGGAATGAACTCCACTCACGGAGGCACCTAAAGCCAGAGCAGCGGCGATTCCACGTCCATCCGCAATACCACCCGAGGCAATGAAAGGAACTTTCAACTCTTTAGCTGCGCGTGCCAGCTGAATGAATCCCGATGTAACAAAATTTGCGGTCTCTCATCTGAAGAACCACTCACCAGGACCAGGCCACCAATATCTTCCTCTCCGGGGTGTCCAGCACCTGACAGATAATTGCTTCGTCAATAACATAAACACAATATACATGCGACAAGCGTACATTCAAATCCGTCGATGCTCAGGACGTCGACTCCATGGCGCTCAGCGCTCTGATCAAAAAGGACTCAGTAAAGTCTTGTCTACTGATTGATCCCTCATTCACCTTTGCATGACGGATCGTAGTGCACTTGTGCAAAACTATACAGCCTTGGCTCTTGAAGTATTTGATCAACGGACCAGCTATAATTCAATCAGACGTCTGACGCCGTGGCCTTCACATCTCACAACGTAATACTCACGATTATTTCCAGCCGTCTCAAAGATCCTCACACCCTCCTCCACCGCCGCGCGTGCATACCCATCATAATCCGGCGGGGTGATGCTCGGCAGGAGCGTAATATTCACGCCAAATGGTTTCGACGTCAGCTTGCGAGTTTCACGGATGGCAGTCCGTAAGGCCTCGGGTGAAGGTTGTGTCAAGGCCGTGAGGATTCCTATCGAGGGGGGCAGAGGTGAGACCGCGAAAGGAATATATGATCAGAACAAGAAATTAGACGAACCTAAGCCACCAGCTTCGGAAACTGCAGCTGCAAGTTCGGGTACTCCAACCCTATTAAACAAGTGCATCATGAGGTCATAGACTAAAGGTATAGAGCAAGTTTTAGTGCGCACCATTGCATACCCCCTTGTACGACTGGCCTAGTCGACAACAATACGGTAAGTACTTGAGAGGAACCTCCCTAATAGACTAACATACACACGAATTCCGAGCAGCTTCGTTAACGGTGTCACGATCATCCTGGCGTGCGAAGATGCGGGAAAATGCCGAGTATTCAAGAGGTTGGCGGTTTGGATTTTGAAGGGAGAAAAGGGGGCCGACGATAAATGCAAAAGATGGGGAGAGAGATTCCGACGCTCGATACGGTGAAAATGGGTGGCCCGTATGAGGAACGGCGGGCAGGCAGAGGTTACTCTAAGGAATGTGGGGGTATTCACGTTCAAAAGCATTCACGGTCATTGAATACTTGGCGGCGGGCCATATATCAAGTGAGTTGCCGGAGGGGAGATCGTCGGACGGGACAACTTCAAGTGCCTGTGATTTTCGATGTTAGTCGATCATGTGCCCTTGATGTGCATTGCGCGACTCGCGAGTCTACAACGCCAAGCTAAAAGTTCAGCCATACTCCTCCATCGACGATCATACAATATGTGCGACAAAAAGAAGCACTCAAATTACAATATAATGTACAGATAAGCATACAAAAGTTCATTTACACATAGAGTTGAAATTAGACAAGTACCCTTGACTGAGCATGAACTTTAAAACCTAGTTCTCTTCTCCCTTTACGCTGCAGTCCTTGGCTGCTCCGATACTTGGGCGACCTCCGGCAGAGGGCCTTCAGCCGTAGGCGCCTCTTGTGTGGGAGCGGTGCCTTTAGAAGCAGCGTCCTCCTCTTCCAGCTTGTCCAGCCACTTCGCCACGAATTTGTGGTGCGCGGCAAAGTTTATTGTGGCATCCAGCGCATCTCTAAGAAGCTCTGCCATCAGTAATCTGAAGGAAAACAGGTAGGCGTTCGACACTTACCGCACAACACCTTTCTTGTCAATGATGAACGTCACTCGTGCATCGGACAACCCGAGAAGGCCTTTGCCAACTTTGTAATCCTCATGTGCCTTGCCTTCCACATCACTCAGGACTGGATACTATCGTCCATTGTATCTCAGGTCAGATGGGTTGAGAGTTGATCGAGATTCTGGACTTACATTCAGGTTCTCTTTCTCGACAAATTCTTTCTGCTTCTCAACGGGATCACGGCTTATACCAACGACCTGGACTTTCCCAGGCTTGAAAGTGTCCTTCTCTGCAAGCAGGATTGTTAATATTCTAGCTGAAAGAAAGAGCTGACGGAGGTTACGCACCAGCGACATCATCGCGGAATTGAACGGCCTCCTTTGTACATGCGAATGATCCTGTCTCAGTGTCAGCAGGGACTTGCTTAAAGTAGGTGAAGACTGAAACGGCACCTGATTTAGGGTAGAAAAACAGAACAACAGGTAATCCATTCTCTCCGGGATTGAGAGTAAAGACTTCCCCGTCGTAGTTAGGTAGATTCAAGGACGGCGCCTGTGTTCCGATGAGAGCTGAATGCGGCATTTTGAATCAGAAGTTTTGAATGTTGTTCTGTGAGACGCTCGTTTTATATATGAGTGGGGTTGAGGACTGGGTGTGCCGAGAACGAAACGGTGGACCGGTGATGTAATAATCACAAGCACAAGGTAAGACTAGCCCATAACGCGAAATCTCAGCGAAATTGTACCCTTCGACCGCCGGCTAAACAGATGTACAGATCGTACAAAGACCACACGTAGGTTCCTTCGCAAGCTGGACGTGAGAGTGCTCTTCACATTGGGGACTCGGGCTGCAGGTCAGAGCGGGACTGTCTCTGATTGGATTTGAATGATGGTCCGAGCCGAGCCGGAATTTGCAATGGACAACGCGCCGTGGCCATTTTGCATGCTGTCATAGATAAAGTGTTAACATGATCGACATTACGAGATGTCAGCAGAAAGGTCTCGAGTACGCAGAGAAGACGCAGCAGGCCTTGTTGAGATGGCGATAGTTGCGAGATGAGGTTTTGCCACAGGGAACGAGGTTACCGATTGTTCAGCGCTCAGCTTTGGTGCATTGGCCTCAGATTCGCGGTGTTTTCTAAAATCTTGACGAAAGGCGTACTGGGAGCACGCAATATTGTTTCATTGGCCCCTGCCCATTTCCATTCTTCAGAGTGAACACAGATGCCAGAGATAACATGGTGCTGGAGGGCTTGCGAGACTCGCGATTGGTCGAATGAATTTGGGGGTTGAATATTATATTGATGCTAGACGGATATCGGCAGCAAAATGCTACGAAAAGTGTATATATAGCGGTCGTGTCTTCGTTATGACTGCGGCTGAGCCGCGGCCTGGATATCTGTAAACGACCAATGCAATCAGACAGTATCAAGAGTTTTCAGAAAAGACACCACGCACCAGCATTCGCCTCCGCAAACCGCGCGCCCACCCGCTCTGAGTGTTTGATGAACTTTTCTGTGCAGTTTAGAATGCACTGATCCTGAAATTAAAAGTTGAACGGTTAATAAGGTCGTCAGACACGCTAGTCGAAAGTACAGATAGGGTGTACCTCTTTCGTTGACAGCGCCTTGCTCGTGAAATCATTGCAGCATGCGTTGAAGCACTTTTCTGTGAGGTTGGCATACATTTTCAGGAAGTCCGTCATCTGGTCAGTGCCGCGTTAGCTCTGTTTTCAGCGAGGACGGTTAGTAATACCTGTCGCTTCTCAATAATCTTGGTCATATGAGCCTGCTCGGCCGAGGTGAAGCTGGAAAAGTCCATAGTGGTGAAGATGGTGAATCACAGCACTGGGTCAAAGTATGGACCAAGTGAGTGCGCGGCGTTTAGCAACGAAAATGGTTCCGATCGGGATCACGTGCATAAAATTTCGTGCCGAGGACCAGGCCCCTAACTCGAGTCATCTTCCAACAAAAAGTTTGCATCGCGTATTACCTGGGCTCCTACTGGCCGCTTTACCAGTTCTTACCGTTTTACCCGCGAGCCAACACCTATCCCCGTGGATCAGTCCGTCAGCACTTCTTCGCCTCGCAAAAGGCTCGCATCTTGACAACGTTCACATCAAGTTCCATCAAGACGACAGTTAGTCCAGCCTTCGTTTAAAATGTGGACCGAAGTTATATAGTTCACCCATCTCTCAGTGGTTGATTACCATCACAACCTAAACATGGCGATGCCTTTCAAGGATGCGCTTGCTCGTCTCGAAAACAGTCGGGTCAAATCTACGCGGCCTCTCATACCACCACAGATCCTTCAGGAGGACCTACCTCTGTAGGTTCTGTTTGTCTTGATGTAGACTGGTTCTCATCTATCCAAAGCACTCTGAGCGCTGCTCAAACTGTGCTTGAAGGACGTCTAGCGATAGAAAATATCTTAAAAGGCGACGATGATCGACTCGTGGTGGTAGTCGGGTGAGATCATGGTAATAAGCCAATCGATCTCAACATTGACATCTTTAACAGACCCTGCTCAGTGCATAACATCCCTGCCGCACTAGAGTATGCCAAACTCCTCCGCGAATATGCCACAACCGCTAAAGATGACCTTCTAATCGTCATGCGAGTCTACTTCGAAAAGCCCCGCACAACCGTCGGGTGGAAAGGGCTCATCAACGATCCAGATATGAACGGGAGCTTCCAAATCAACAAAGGCCTCCGCCTCGCGCGCACGCTCCTCCTCGACGTTGCAAAGATGGGTCTTCCCGCTGGGTTTGAGTTCCTGGACACGATCACGCCGCAGTACACTGCAGACCTGGTGTCGTGGGGCGCCATTGGCGCGCGCACAACAGAGTCCCAGGTTCACCGCGAGATGACATCCGCGCTGTCGATGCCCACGGGCTTCAAAAACTCCACGGACGGTAGTGTGGGGATCGCGATCGATGCATGCCGCGCTGCCCGGAGTGGACATGTGTTCCTGAGTGTTGGGAAAGAAGGCCTGAGTAGTATCGTGGAGACCACGGTGCGACACAATCTGTGTTTTACTAGATGGAAGTGTTGACAGCGTGAACGCAGGGAAATCCTGATGTCCATATTATCTTGCGCGGAGGCACGCATGGTCCTAACTACGCAGCGGAATTTGTCCGCGATGCAGGCGCGAAGCTAGCGAAACAGGGTCTAGCACAAAAAATCATGGTGACTGAATGTTTTTATCTTATCTTCCGACATTATCGCTTAATGCGAACGTGCCAGATTGACTGCAGTCACGGAAATAGTTCCAAGCAGCATCAGAAGCAGGTTGAGGTCGCAGATGACATTGTAAGTGACTCCGAGTTGATTGTCATTGAGTGTAAGAAGATAATCTGTCGTTCGCATTTGCTAGGCACGGCAGCTAGAATCTGAAGACACTGCATCAATGATTATGGGCGTTATGCTGGAAAGTAATCTTGTAGAAGGCCGACAAGACATTCCTGCTTCAGGCCCGAGTGGACTGAAGTACGGTCAGTCGGTGACAGACGCGTGCTTGTCTTGGGAAAATACTGTGCCGGCATTGAATCGCCTGAGAGAAGGTGTACAAGCCCGCAGAGCAAGGGTGAGAGAGAATGCTAATAAATGACAAAGTCATGATACCTTGACCAACATGTATGTAATGTACAGTTCGTGATTGATATATATTTGCTTCTTCTCCGTATGTTGTGCTGCCTGCTCGTCCATCGAAGTATCATGGATAATAACGTACAAAACGGACACAGCTTGTTCTTGGTTTACAAAGTAGGTATCTTCCCCGGCCAAAAAGCCGGCCCTCCCTTGTTGCTGTCGTACCACGGCTCGTCATGAGCCAGGAGGACCCGGATGCGCGGAAACTCAAGCAACGCCCTGATGCGACTGATGTGTTCCTCCGCCGCCGCCTTATCATGATGCGCACATGAATAAGCCTTGTTTGGGTTGAATCTGACGCCAGATTTTCCGGTGAGTAGATCCCAGTGGTGCGCACTATCACCTGCAAGGTAAATCCAGGCGCCATCGGACGACGTGCGTGCCAGGATATTAACATGCCCCGGAAGGTGTCCGGGTGCGTCGACGATATATAAACTACCATCCTCATAGAAGTCAAGTGCACGAGGAAAAGGCCCTAATGGCTGCCAGTCCACCGGAGAGAGATATTTCGTACGGGCGCTCGGAAGGAGGTCGGATGCGACTGTAGCATTCGGGTTGCCCGGATAGCCGGTAGCGACCAAGGCTTCCGCTGCACCGCCAACGACGAATGTGCTCTCCGTGAAAGGCTTGGTATCTCCGACGTGGTCGAAGTGGAGATGCGAGAGGCAGATGGTTGAGATGTCGGAGGGTGATGTGCCCCCTTTGGCAAGGGATTCCACGACGTCTTGAGGCACGCGGAGAGGGAAGTATTCCTTGATCCATTCGATGTTCTTGGGTGGGTAGTTCTGCCAGTCCTTTCGGATTCCGAGATCGAAGACGAAATTACGCTGGTCTGCGGAGTGGTGAAGAATGAAGGAGAGAGATGGGGCGACGCTGACGGCGTCAGGAGAGCTCGGGTTTGTGAGCATCACGGCCAGCGGTAGCTCGATGATCCCTGCTTCGAGAGCTGATACATCGCAGTACGCCTGCGAAGGACTGGGCGAAGGAAGTGCCATTCCGGAGCTTGTGACAGGTTCTTACATGTTGATAAGCATCACTGTCAGCGAGATTAGTCTTGAGATTGCAGGGTGTCTCGTACCTAAGTATCGCCGGGGCAGTTGGAGGTATGCTCTCTCGCTCTGCTCTGAAAAGAAGAAGAGTCCGGGATTGCTCTGGGAATGGGTGGAGCTCTCGCTGGAGAGTCAAAATGCAAACGGCCCCACCAAGACATGAAGTAGTTTTGGTCACGAGCCTAAGAACAAATTATTGCAGGCGTATACTTACAAGGCGTATAAGTAACAGCATACTGGCTGTATAGTTTTAATACCCATAATTATCAACTGAGATGATCTCTTCACTTAAGTGGCGGGCCATTAGACTCGAGCCAGTCCCTATATACTTGACCACAACAACTGAAGACAGTCGTTCAATTGGCTCGGCCAAATAGGGACTGGAATTTTTGAACCGTAAAGTAGTACGGTCGAGCTTTTTCCCACGAGGTTGTTTTGACTTAGAAAAGATTTGTGATGTGGAAATATTGAACTTCTCTTCACGAAATTTTGAGGAGAGGAATCTCTTCAAAATGCCTTTCTGACCATGACCATCTTGATATTACTGCCAAAGGCTTGAATTTATAAGTGCAAAGGCAGTTAATGAGAGTCTTTGGCATTTGCCATCCCGCTGCTGCGAAAGGATGTCACCCCATATTCTTGCATATTCTGACCCATGACTGCTCTGTAATATATGCAATACAACAGATTGAAGCCTTGAGCTTAGTTCTCCCAAATTTCAGACACAGAATGTAC
>JABCKG010000364.1:0-11784 GCA_018851835.1 Hypsizygus ulmarius | reverse complement strand
AATTCTCGTCCATTGATGCTGATTTTTGTAAAAACAGATCCAGATTGCTCATTTTTGCATCTCGGGTTCTCCTGATGCTGACTAGGATATACGACGTGACATCTGGCGAGATACTTGTTGATGGGAATTCCATTCAATGTTACAAGGTTGCGGATCTCCATGACGCAACCGCCATGCTCACTCAGAACCACCTTATTTATCCATTCTCACTCGCTGAGAACATCGGTGTGGGATATTCTGATCTTGTCAAGGATCATGATGTGATTACAGAGTCGGCGAAGAAGGGCGGAGCTTACGACTTGATTGCCGGCCTCAAGGAGGGTCTTGCGACAACTCTTGATCCTGTGAAGACAGCATATTCAACTTGTGACCTCGAAGGGGATAAATATAAGGTATTGAAGGAGGTCCTTGATTCACTTGAGGTGACTACAGAAGTGTCTGGTATGTTCCAAGTTGACCGCCCTTTTCATATCATTCATTTATCATGATTTTCGTAGGAGGCGAACGCCAACGCGTCGCTGCGTAAGCTTGTCTTTCTCTCACATTTCTTCTGGGCTTGACGCAAGATAAATGGATAGATCACGAACGTTCATGCGCCTCCGCTCGCCAAAGATCAAATTCGTGGCGGTGGACGAACCCAGTTCTGCGCTTGACCCCCGAGGCGAACTCGAGTTGTTCGATAGGCTGAGGGAAGAAAGAGCTGGCAAAACGATGATTTTCGTTACCCATCGCTTCGGTCACCTTACGAGGTTTGCTGATCTAATCATGTTCGTTACCTCCCCCATCGCATTCTGTATGAACCATTTTCTGAAGAGCTGATTTGCAGTTGTATGAAAAACGGGAAGGTTGTCGAATCAGGCATGCATAAGGACTTGCTGGCACTCGATGGGGAGTATGCAGCGTTGTATAATATTCAAGCACAAGCTTTCACATCTCGCGTAGCATCAGAGGAGGTAGGCCTGCCTTTTTCTGGGGTTAATATTAGTGAGCTGAAGCAACAACTAGCTTGAGTTGGATACGCCACCCAGCCCTGACGTATAATATAATACCACCCCTGATGGCTATGACTGATGGCTATCGCTCACGCCTTTTTGTCGACCTGTACCGTCGAAGAGACCAGGATGCTCCAGGAAGGTAATGAAGAGAAAATCAAATTACAACTTGTACCAAGTGTTCTAACCGTACAATGCATTCGGAATGTAGGTGTCATGTATATGACGTCACATCTTAAAGACCTGGCGGTCCATCTGTGTATTCGACATTAAATCTGAGTCATAGCCATTAGTATGGAGAACGAATGGAGTTCCAGTATAAAGGCCTCGCGCACCGAGTAGGGTCGTATTTAGCGTATGTTCTTTTCAAGAACTCATATGCCCCATACGTGGCAAACGTGTTCTGTGTCACATCAGATTCACCTACATAGAGCGGGAGACCTGGCGACGGCGGAATCCTGGATTAAGGGAGCTCAGTATGGCACTGCATCAAGCCGAAACACCACTGACTGTCTGAAAAGCAACTGCCTCCCATCCTGATTCTCCTGAGATATCTGGGTGACACCTTGCTTATACTGGTTCCGGAATCCGATGGCGGCGTACGGGCCATCCGGAGAATCGATCGCATTCCCACCTCGCGCTCTGCCAGCGTTGATCTGAGATTGTGAAATAGGTGTAAAAGCCATAATAGTGAGATCAAGCTCATCCTGGAAAGCTGACGAGTAATTCTTGAAGTGATCAAGAGCATCCAGATACCGATCAGTGGGACCCGCGATGGCTGATCCACCAAAGTTTTGCCCGAAACCGCGGTCAGCACCAGGCCCGAGAGCATGTACAACATCAAAATAGCTTGCGGGGCCCAAGGATTGGGATGTGGGGGTGATGGAAAGGAAGTCGCCGTAAATGTCTTGAGGAAGTGAGGGTCCACGGTAGAAGAGAGTTGCGAGGTGGGTACCTGTGAGGACGCCTTCGGTTTTGGCGAAGGAAATTACTATAAGCAAGGCTACATGAATGATGTGAGAAGCCTGCGATAGAAAGTAAACAGATACATGTACCTGCCTTGGGATCAGTAACGCTGCAGACAAATTTTGCTGTCGCGTTGACTAGCGCTTCTGCTGCTTCTTCTGGATACTTTGCGAAAATTAAAGACGTCCACACCGGAAAGGAACGAAACAATTTACATAAATGAGCCCACCAAACCATTGCTTATCTTCCTTGGTTCCGGTGTGAATAGCTTCGACCACGTACTGCGTCACGATGCCAAAGCGGTTCGCGCCCCCTTTCAAAGCACGAAAGAGATCAGAGTATCTATTTGTCTCCGTCGCAGTGACAAGATCACCGTTGACCAAGACCACGTCTAACTGTTTGAAAGAGTCTGCGGAAAACCCGTATTCTGGAGCAAAATAGCTGAGGCCACCGCCAAGTAGAAGGCCAGTACCAATGTCCCTGTCAATGGATATCTGATCAGAATGCTGAGCCCGTATGCAATAAAATGAGTGTTAACGTCAATCTTCCGCCTACGGGGGCCACACCATACGATTCAACAGCAGCGATAGCCTCGCCCCAACGAACTCCTGGCTGAAGCGTAATGGCATCAGATGTGCTGTTGTATGTCGTGTCTTTCATGTACGAAAAGGCGATTAGAACGCCACCGTCAACACTATTCGCGCAATTAGCCCCAGAAGATATGACAAGGATAGAGAAAGATCGCACTTGTTCCATCCTGTCATGCCACTATGAGAGCCGGCCTGTACAGCATAGCGCACTTTATCGCGATATATCGCCCCCATTGCAGCCTGGACATGGCTTGCATTCCGAGGGTATACGACGCAGGTCGGCCTTTGCACGGTATTAAACAGACTCCAAGCGTTCGTAACAGTCGCAAGGTATTCTGCACCCCCTGTCTGAACAATATTATCGCCGAGAATAGATTGTAGGCTTTCACAAGTCCCCGCAGCTCGAGATGGACGGTTACTGGACGCATGTGTGGAGATCACAAAACCAGAAGCGACAAGCAGGGGCCGAGAGAGTTTCATGGCAGAATGTTTGGACACTAGTGAGCTAGACCTTTAAAAAGAGGCCCTCATCACGAAACGCACCGTAAGCTCGTATATTCAGGGACTCACCTAGGGTTTGACATTCTGTTCGGCACGTAGGATCGTCACAGGACTATGGGCCTTAAATAGCAAACCATAGAATGCCCTTAATGATTCCACGTCCATGTGGTAGGCTGTCTTGAGTGCGGATATCATAAGTAATGTTGACGGGATGTCCTACTTCGTAAGGAAATGAAACCCGCGGAGCAAGTGGGGTCGAATTCGGGTGCAGTTCCAAGGTAGGAAAATTTTGAAGGCAAGATATATATCGCGATCAACAATCGATCATGAGACTACATTCTGGAGTAAAAGCGGTTTTCATGAGAAGAAGAACGCCTCAAAATGTAGCGGAACGAGTTCAAGTGCAAGTATGTAGGTATCATTGATCAAGTAACTTAACAAGTTGGCGGTTGGGGATAAAGTGCATAACGTGACGTTACAACGTGACATACGCGTCTTTCCTGTGATCATTGTTGTCCACGATATCGAGCATGGCGAGCTCGCAGGTGCAAACACCGGCAAGAGTGATAACGAACAAATTAACGAGGTCCTCGCCGCCTATCCCTTCTGCTTCCCAAGCATACGATCCCATCGTCAAGTCTGTCCTCCGACATCGCCTTATATACAGCATCTTTCTTTATTCTGCTCTGTTTTCATGGACGACTGCTTCTTTCTGGTCAATATGGTATAAGGGTGGCGTCTCAGCCTTAGGGCTAACGGGTACAGCTTTAGTGCCATTGCTGCCTTTGACGCTCTTGAGTGCTTTGATTATATGGACGACTGCCGCTGTTCCAGCAGCCGTTCTGCGCAAGGTGTTCTTAACACGTCAGTTGTATTGGAGGTTACACTTTAGATATAGCTCTAATTGCATACTTTTTTAGCCACGCGCACGCCCGCCACCTCTCCTTCGACTTCGGTGAAGGCGTCTCTTTCAAAAAATAGTACAACCCACGCGTATGTAGTGTACTCCCTATCTGCCGTGGCTGCAGTATTCCTCCATGTCTTTTTGGCATACGCCTATAAGCCAGATAGAGATCCCAAACTCTGGCTGTTTGTAAAGTCAAAGTGAGTGGCTCCCGGCACTGTTTTAGGTCAGCGCTGACATGATCTTAGAAAGCACCCTTATTATCTCAATGGCCGCCTGCTGTTCATTCTTCTCTCGCAGCTATTAACAGCACTAGGCTTCTCCCTCAGAAACATCATGCTCGACAGATTTGTATTCTCCTGGTCACTCATTGCAGTACGTCCCCATTTCTTCTCATCGTACCTTATATTGAAGTGGCTTACTCAAGTCATCGTCAAATCGGAAAAGTACGCGATTCAACACATCCGATATCGTGAAGGCAATTGCTGTCGCAGCAGTCTTCACCACTCTCACAGTCCCATTGGCCTCCATCATTTTTGGCCTCTTCCGTTTGACGCTTCCAGTGATATACACACTACCAATTGTGCACCATTTGCTCCGACCCTTTACGGCTCATTTCCTTCGGGGCTCGTGGACAGTAGTCCTTCCCTTCCGCCACCTTGCGCTCCTCAGCAGAGCGTGGTTTCTCGGGTTCACCACGATATTTACCTGGGAGCTCTCGAACGGTCTCTTTGACACATTCATCTACCAAGTTTGTTTTTATTTCCGCATCCCCAAGTCCCTGAAGCTGATGATCTTTTTCAAAGCCCATTGTCGTCGTCCACGTAACTGCTGAGCCGCATGTGGCTCTTGTCTCAGGCATTTCCTCCTCCGATCCCACGTTCCGCTACTTTGCGTACAGCGAGCTCAAAACGCTGGCCTCCGAACAATCCCCGACAGCGGCGACTCGGCGAACAGCCCTTTTCAGCGACCAGAAGCACAACCCTAGCCTTTGGGCTCATCTCATCCGAGAAAGCCTTCTCCTTCTCGGCAAAGACTATCAATTCTTTGTACATCGCGGCAAGCCACCTCCACCAAAACCCGAATTCAAGAAGCTGGAGCCCACACCTTCAGCAAATGCACCCATCAAGGTTACACAGGTCCCGCTTATCCGGGCTTCGATATTTCAATCCGGCAAGCCGTCGTCGCCGATACGGAGTGTCGTGCAATCGTTGGGTTCAGACGGTGCTCTGGCTCAAGCCTTGGATGCCGGAGCGGAAGCTGCACATATACCTGAACTCTTCAGGACAGTCGAAGCTGCGGTCTTGCCAGAACCTGCGAAAGAAGAGGTGAAGAGGAGTGTAGAGAAGGCAACGACTATCGTGGAGCGACTCTCGAATCAGGCGAAGACCACGTTGCATAGCACCTTTGAACGATTTGCCCCGAAGTGGGCTGCGAGCTTTGGAGAGCAGCTTTGGGTGTGGTGGAGGAAAGACAGGTTGGGAAGAGTTGTGCAGGGGTATTTACCCAACATGGAGATGGATGTGGTGGTAATTGAAGGTATGCTTCCTCCTTCCATGTCCAATTCTGAGGCTGAAAAGGATCATGAACAGTGATATCACACTTAATTTGTGCTTCGTTGAACGAGGACAAGTACGGTGTTGTTCAGCGGGACATTCCTAAGGTCCTGGAAGCCATGATTTCGTTCCTCACTGAGATTGAAAAGTACCAAAAGGAGGTGCGAGGGCTGTACGCACCCCCAGCACTCGACAAGAAATATACCCCAGAGGAATTTGAAGAGTTGGAGGCTCTCCGGATCGAGGTTGAGAAAGCAAGTGATATTCTGGGTTATGTCGGCGATGGTATGATTTTTCGTTATGTTCGATCGAATGTCGCTCAGATAGATTATTTATCCAGGCTTAAAAGAAGGTATCGCGAGAATCGTCAGGACATTTGGGGACAAGCTTCTTGCCTTCAAATTCCCTACTAGGATTGCTCAGAAGCTGCAATCTTTTTTGGAGTATTATTGAATTGGAAATTATTGCTTTCCTACCAAGCTGTTTGTCGATGTCGTTCTTGCCAATCACCGGCATCATGATCAGCCGGCATCTCCTCCATTTCATATCACCTTCTGAGACTTTGTTGGTATGAGACTACTCCGAGACCAGCATTGTTCTCTTTCAACGCTTTCCTAGCGACACCTTCACAACAAAATCGGTATGCAGGATGATGCCCACGAACTCTGCATCTTCAGCTCAATGAACACTTTCCGAAATGCTGACTCATCATTATGTTCACGACCATGCTAAATGTCCTCGCGTGGAGCGGTTGCGTGCAATTGGCGCTCACCGCTCTCACAATTCGGCGCATTCCTCTTCCAATTTGTGATACTCGGGGCTTGCCATGCTAACTCCACGCTCTCGAAAAAACTTGCGGCTCATCTCCTTCGTCTCATTATTGATCTTTTTCTTCTCCGGGTTCCCACAAAATCTAATATTTTTTTTTTCCGACCGACATGACCAGCAGCCAACTCCAGTGGAAGCACCAACCCTTGCGTCCCCTACATCGACGATACAAGTCCAGGAGCATAACTACACCAGGGTTCTGAAGGAGTTGACGTTTAGGGAGGATGGTCTAGTGGAGGTGGATGATGAAGGACCGCATCCTATCTATGAGCTCATTGCTCGAGCGGAGAAACAGTGGGAGGAGAAATTACGTTGCGCAAGCAAAACACTGGGCGAGGCAGTGAAAGAGTACAAGCGTAGATATCACCGGCCCCCACCTCTAGGATTCGATAAGTGGTGAGTGATCGTGAGTTCTTATATTAGCACTATCAAACTCAACACTCCTCGAAAAGGTGGAATTACGTGATTGAAAACAATGTTCAGCTCCCGGATGAATACGACACGATATATCACGACTTGGAACCCTTTTGGGGTCTTGAACCGAAAGACCTCCTGGCAATACGGGAAGAACTCGAGTCCAAGAAGGACTCCTACACTGTGGGACAAACAGACTCAGGCGAGATAGATGTTGTCAACTATGCTTTCGAAGATGAGAGGCATGCGCAGCTTATCCATGGGTCTGAAAAAATCGTCGACCTTTTCAAGGACATTGCGGAATTCTTACCACCCTTTCGCGCCGTCTTTTCTCCTCACGACGGGCCCAATCGTTTATCCGACTATGGCGTTAAATCGGCCGCTCTCGAAGCTGCGCGCAGCGGATCTTGTAAGTCGTAGTTCAGTCTGTCCTGAAATTGTTGAACTCAGAATGTACTCCCACAGACATCAGACGTACTGAACTGCCCAAGATCCACGGAATTGGTTGGGTCTCCGCTTGTTCACCTAGGTCTCCTGCCCGAAGCGAGCCTATCAACCTCGACCAGCCTCCTCCACGCCCGGTGAAAAAGACCTTCATCCACAACCACCGTCTCGTCATGGATCCCTGCCTCCACCCGCACTTATTTTACCATCATGGCCAATTCCTGTCCCACAACTCCGGCCCAACCCCTCAACACGAAATGGTCCCAGAGTTCTCCTACTGTTCTTCCACGATACACCATAACATCCGCATCCCAACTCCCTACGGGTGGATCGAGGATATTTTACCACGCTCTGACGACCCAGAATGGGACGACAGGCTCGACGAGCGCCTATTATGGCGGGGCAGTAATACGGGCATCTATCATGGGGAACACACTCGCTGGAAAGAAGCGCATCGTGACTTCGCTGTTGGGTTTGCGAATTCATTGAACGGCACGATAAACCTGCTTCTTCCGACGAAGTCGGAGAGTGAACAAGTGGGAAAACCGAAGGAAATGAGGACTGCGCTGCTAAACCCTGCAATGATGGACATTGCATTCGGGGGGAAACCGATGACATGTACGCCGGCGATTTGCAAGCTTTTGCAGATTATCTTTCCATGGCGGGAGCGGCAGACCCTCAAGGACGCGGGAAATTATAAATATGTTCTGGATGTAAGTGCCCGCAAAAGCATCTTGTTGTGGCTTACAGTTTATACCCTATATGTTAAGATTGATGGGAATGGATGGTCTGGTCGTTTTAAGCGTCTCATGACCTCCAATTCTCTCGTCTTCAAAACGACGATATATCCCGAATGGTATGTTCCGTCATCAACGGTATGCCTACTTTCCTGACCAGACACTTGTTTTTCAGGTACATAGACAGAATAGCGCCATGGGTCCACTACGTTCCTATACAGATGGACATGACAGACCTCCACGATGCCCTTGCGTTCTTCCGCGGCGATGGAAACGGTGACGGGGCGCATGAGGATATGGCTCGGAATATAGCAATGGCTGGTCGACAATGGAGTAAAACATTTTGGAGACGAGAGGACCTCGTCGCGTATTTGTTCCGGTCCGTGGCTCGCTTCATCACTAGGATTTATCTTCTGACGAAAGACATAGGCTGATATTAGAGTATTCACGTCTCATGAGCCTCGATCGAGAAGCAACATCATACGTGGAGGATCCGAATTAAATCTGCATCCGACTTGCCGGTGATTCTTGGGTGATTCTGAATGTTATAAGTTATATATTTATGTAGCCTGAGCATATGCTTACTGCTTCTGAGAATGAACCAATATATCTACGTGTTTTACATACCCAACACATACGTTTCAGTGACTATGACTATGACTAGTAGGGGGGGAAGGGGGAGCTTAGAGATCGGAACGTAACAAACACAGGTCAATAAATTGAAGCTTTGCGAATCCAACCACCAGCGGCACAAAGCGCCTCGTGCTCATGCTTCAAATTTGCAGCCTCAGAACCTTCATTTGAACTAGAGCAAGGGGGTAAAGGACCCGAATTCTTGACAGAATGACAATAGATGACAATTGCCCGCGTCTAGGCTAAGGTTATACACAGAAGCTTCGAGTTCTACGCGTGAGTCGTGTCACCGACGTACTTATGCTTCTCTCTCATTCAATTGCATTGGCATTGACTATTAGATATGGGCTCTTCATGCTCCCGCCACGCAGGAGCTATATGATGATTCCCTACACCAGAGACTTCAAAGGAATTCGAGTAGGGCTTCAAATCACAAAAAGAAGGAGAATTTGACCCAGCAATCAGTCAGTGTTCTTTTATTCGTATTCCTGAGTGATTTCATGAAGAAAAAGTAATTGGGTCTCGAAAGGCCTTTCCCTGTGAGCTATTTTTGCTAGTCGACTCATTTTCCTTCCTGAGAACATATCAAGCTTCCTATCCTCCGACTTGGACAATTCACAGATATCTACGCACAGACCCTTTGGGAAATGAGCATAGACGACAGGCGATTTCCTCCCCCAATGGCCACTTTTCAGACGCTCTTTCTTCATGTGGCCTTTCCTGCCTGGTTCTCTACATGCTCTTGGCCATGGAAGACTCAGAATGGTGGCACAATTGTCATATTCCGGAATGTGCGTGCCATGCCAAAACCACCAAAACACGGGATCACGAACGTGGACCTCGATGTTACATATCGAACTGTTAGGGCTATCGGCTTCCTTTTTTCCTCATCGAAAGGTGCTATACTGGGAAGACTACGCTCAATTTGCATCCCCATTCAGTACTTGCATTACCGCCCCTGTGCTTTCGAGGTTAATCATCGCTCGTCAAGGATACAACGCACATGGCAGCAGAACTACCCAGGTATCTATATCTGCCAACACAGGTTTGTCTTTAATGACCTGCGGACAACGACATGTTTCATTCCCATCAGCGGGCGCCACGACCCACAACCATTTATACTTATGACGGGACAGTTGAGCAAAAAGGGATCCCTGTCCAAAAGACTCCAAATGCAGCAGTTACTTACATACTCGGCCCGACTTCTGGAGGTGACTGGAGTCTTATAGAGTGCGACGCACGTGCGTAGTGCATGAACGATGTGAACAGTAACCCAGAACGGTGTGGGTGGGCTGCGCTTAAATGACAGCCCACAACTCCAAACGTGCAGTGTTCACATCTGCACGAACCTGTTA
Source organism: Hypsizygus ulmarius (assembly GCA_018851835.1). Lineage (NCBI taxonomy): Eukaryota > Fungi > Basidiomycota > Agaricomycetes > Agaricales > Lyophyllaceae > Hypsizygus > Hypsizygus ulmarius. Next base: position 1,864 of record JABCKG010000364.1, on the reverse strand, counting down.
TCTGAGGTGCATATCGTTCTGACCCCCTTCGATGCAGGCTTTTTTGTCCTTGTTCCGCCGGGCTTCCTGTATTTAGCAAGCCGAAGACTCATGGCCTCACACGTGCGGCGAATCGGTTGGGGGGCAACGCTTTTTATGTCGCTCGCAAGATATGGTAGATATCCACAGGGTGACTACTTGCCCCCCCATCTGCGCTGACTGACATGGACGGGGTCCAGTCCATGTTTCTTACCTTCGACACGACATTGTATTACCACTGGATCCTCCGATTCGCTTCCTCGATATTGTTTGTCTCATTCTTGGGTCTTGTTCTGATATTTCACCTTCTCATTTCGTCGTACGCGACCACGAAACAGACATCATGGATTTTAACGACGATAACCAGTGGCATCATGAGTCTGGCCAGCTTGCCATTCTTATGGGACTATACTTCTAACGGAGGGAGCGTCAAATATATCCGAACGTTACCCACATTTGCGATTGCGATGAATAGATTTTTCCAAGCTTATCTCGCGGCGTTAGTTTTCATTTAATGCCACCCGTTCCATGGCTGATTTGTTGCAGTGATCTGACTATAGGAATGGTGTACTATCACTCAAGGATTTCCTTTCTCGAGGGCTGGATCCACCATTTAGTTTACATCCTAATCGTCGAGCTCGCTATCAGGCGTTCATGGGCTCACATTTTCTGTCTCTGTGCATCTATGGAGGTGCGTACTTTGCTCATGTTAGATTCGCTTGCAATTGAAGAATTGAAGATTTTCGCAGATACCGACATTCGTACTTGGTATCTCGACACTATACCCTCGCCTGCGACACGATATCATGTTCGCCACTTCTTTCTTCGCCACCAGGATCTGCTTGCATATCGTCATCGGCGTATCTTTTTACTCTAAGGAGAACAGAGTCCTCGCTACTGGCGGATCCATTATTCCTGCCATAATTCTCACTCTGACTCTCCCCCTCCATGTCATGTGGTTCATCGGATGCGTTAAAGGCTTCATCAGGAGAGCTGCCCAGAAGCGATCTGCGCAACTCACTCCCATATTTGCCTTGAATGTCGTACCGGCGGCAACGAATATCAATCCTATCGCGGCGGATCCCAAACCCAAACCTATTTTCACTTTTCCTCCATCGCTACCTACACGCCACGCTTTCCGACTTAGATTATCACACCGCCGGCAGTCTTTGGAAAGAGCTATTCACTCTTTCCGGCTTGACTTTGAAATGCCTTCTGTCACGTCGCAACGGATATTGACATCGAGGAAGGTGTTGGCTTATATTCCTCCACGCGAAACTCTCTTCGACTACGTTGGGCTTGGGAGGAGTAACGGTCGTCAATTCATGACGACTCCGGATGCTCCTGATATTACAAAGAGCGGAGAGCAGGTTTCTGTTATGTGATGACATGATTCAGCCGTATTCTTTCGATTCAAACATTGCGGTATCTACTCCTGTATTATTTAGCATTATAACTTAGAAATATTTCATGGTCGTAACTTTGACCTACACTTCAAACTTACATCTGTTTGCTTTGGCGGCGGAGAGGTGCACCATTTTACGTATGTAACGCAATTCGATATATGTACTCACGTTTCTAATTATGTAGCAACAAAATATGGACAGGAATAGGATAGGAAATGCATCAGCAATGGATGACTTCCCGCAGGGATTTAGAAACATAGAATAAATTCCAAACTGCCTAAGCGACATCAGCCGTGATGCCGTTTACCATATCGATAACTTTGGCATTCGGATCTTGAAACTGCACCCTCTTCTAAATTTGAATCTAGACGAGGCCTCCCTACCCCCCTTCTAGTTCTAAATCCTTTCTCTAAACCTTTTTTTGGTTGCCCGACCCTTAC
>JABCKG010000363.1:0-11877 GCA_018851835.1 Hypsizygus ulmarius | reverse complement strand
TCCGTCTCCATCGTCACCCGCTGCTGCTTCTCGTTCTCCAGCTCAGCACGCACAGCCTCCAGCTCATCCTCGAGCGCCTTGATCCGCAGCTCCCGCTCCTCCGCCACGCGCTGCCGCTCCGCCTCGGCCGCTGCGAGTAGCTGCTCACGCTCCAGCGCCGCCATCTCCCGCTCACGCGCAAACTCCTCTCGCTCTGCCTTGACGGTGTCCAGAATATCGCGAGCATGCTGCGAGGCTGCTTGTTGTGCTGCCGAGCGGATCGTGTGGATGGAAACGCCGTCGCCTCCGACATCTTGCTGCGTTGTGACGGGTTCGCCTGGTGGTGGAGGTGGTGGAGGTGGTAGCGGTGGGAGAGTTGCCAGCCTCGAATCCAAGTCTTGCAAGACATTGTCAGCACGCGCCCGACATTCTTGCATGCGACGCTCCTCGCTTTCGAGGAAGAGACGCTCACGCTCTTCTTCGTGGCGACGGAACTCGGCTTCCCGAGTGTTTTCCGCTTCCTCGGCTGCACGAGCAGCACTTTGCAGGAGCATCTCGGCATCGCGCAGACGCTCTTCACGCTCGCGCTCACGATCTGCATCGCCGAGATCGGTGGGAAAGGGCGTGGGGGGGTGATAGGAGGCGATGCTCTCCTGACTCGGTGAACGTCGTCCAGCGGGTGTGGGCGTAGCCCCGCGCGTCGGTACGGGCCCAGGGACGGGAAGTGGCCTCGGTTCGTCTCTGTGATCCCCACGATCAATGTCCTCCATTCCGGTCTCCGACCTAGGACGTTGGGACCTCCGGGCTTCACCCGTCCGAACCGAAGGAATGATAGGAACGCCCTCTCGAGTGTGACGAATTTGGTCTTCAAGCAATTCAGGTTCGATTCCACCCACATGTTGGTAATCGGAGGGTGGGGCATATTGTGTACCTATGGAAATTCAGCTCAAGATGCAGCAACAATATCATGGCACTCACCATCAGAAGGTCTGCGGGTGCGGCGGTCACTAGGAACCCTGGTGAGATCATCGCCAAATTCGTGAATAGACGGCGGCTGGGTATAGTGAGAACGGGTCGAAGGTGTGATGACGTTGATGGGAATGTTACCCACTTCTTCTTCTCCGGGGCGAACTGTACGGGCTCGCGATGGAAACCTAGAGGGAACATTGCGTCTAGAGGGAGTGGTCGAACCCTCACGACTGTCTCGTGGACTGTACGAGCGGGGACGAGTAGCCTGTCGACTGGGACGATAGCGAGAGCGAGATCTTCGTCGATCTGGTGAAAGACTAGAATATCGACGACGATCACGATCACGACGTGGAGATTCTGGAGAATATGAGCGCGAGCGTAGGGAAGGACCTGGGGACCGACGTCTCGCAGTTCGGTAATGGGCAGGTGAGCGTCGTCGATCGCGAGAGGTCGGGCGGTAATGAAAACCAGGAGACCGACTGCGTGACCGCGAAGAATAGTCACGGTGACCCCTGCGAGATCGGTACCTTGGAGATCGACTCCGCGATCGAGAGCGGGGATAGTTACCGTATCGACGATCGTAGGATCGACCTGGCGAATAGCGTCGACTTGGTGAACGAAGTCGAGGTGAATAGCGGCGAGGAGATCGATCACGGTCAGAAGGATAGACAATGCGAGGAGAAGGAGAGCGAGATCGCGATCGTGATCGTCCGCGTGTAACAACCACCGGAGCTGGCTGTCCAATGGGCAGCTGAGTCGGTGCCCCTGGTGGAATGTATTGCGTTCGAGGGGACCGAGATCGAGAACGACGGCGACTTCTTGATCTTGACCTCCCTCTACTAGGTCCAGCTACACCAGGTGTTGGCTGAACAACAACCTGGGGTCGCTCACGCGAGTGCGAGCGCGAACGAGACTGAGGTACGACAACAGCCGGCATCATGCCAGGCAAGCCAGGCATCATTGTTTGTCCACCCATGGGTACAGGTACTACAGACGGTGGTTGTTGCGTCGGTTGTTGGCGGGAGTCTATGACGATAGGTTCGCGGTCACGGCTGTAACTTCGACTGCGACGACGACGTTCCCTGCTTCGACTGCGACTGCGACGACGACGTTCCCGACTTCGACTACGTTCTCTGCTCCGACTACGGCTACGGCTACCACTGCGTATGATTATCGGAGCCGCAACACCTGGCTGCATAGGCATGGGTGGTCCAATTATTGTCGGTTGTTGGGTTGGCATTACCCCCGGCATAAATGGAGGCTGGACCAGCACGGGGGAACGTGATCGGGACCGAGACCGTGAAGAAGGCCGTCGAGTATCCTGGATGACAACAGTAGCCGGAGGCTGCACCTGCTGTGGTGGTGGTGGTGGTGTATGGCGACGACCGCGACTGCTGCGACTGCGATCCCGGTGCCCACGACTGCGACCCTCCCTACTGGACGAGCGGCTTCTCGAACGAACAATTACTTGGGGCGGATATTCCGAACCTGTATGCCCCGTCGGGAAGTACGTTGGTCCAGGTACTTGTACAATTGGCGGACCTCCCGTAGGTGGTGGAGCACCCGGTTGGACGATGATCGGTGCAGGTTGAGGCGTTGGTTCCCGATAACGGCGGGATCCTGCAGAAGTGGGGCGTCCCGAGGGAACAACCACTACTTGAGGTGGTGGTGGTTGTTGGGATGGACCTTGCACAAATTGAGGTTGTTGAGAGGGAGGTGGAATGACGCCATGCGTAGGACTCGGCGGCGACACACTTCTACTTGACGGGGATCGGCTCGGCTCATTCCTTCTATCTCTTTCACTTCTTCGGCTGCGATCACTGGGCCGACGATGAGTACTAGTCCGGCGGCGTTCGGGGGAGGTGCTTCGACTGGTGGAGGTTCTGCTGCTGGTTCTGGAACTGCTGCTTGGAGGAGAACCAGGCACCTCGATAATATTCGGACGTTGTTGCATCGGAATGAAGTGCGGTACGGGAGAAGTGCCTAGTCGCGAGAGGTCAGGGGGGATGAACGGTACCTGATGTTGTTCAGCGGCAGTGGGAGGCCTGCTTGGGCCAGGCATTCGACCTGGTAGACCGTATAAAGGAATGGGTGGGGCGGGTTGGATGATCACCGGGGCGCGCTCATCTGGGGGAAGGAAAGGAATGACGGGTGTAAAGGGAGGTCCAGGGGAAGGCCGAGGAGGAATGACGGGTGGAACCACATTTTGCTGCATATGCGGAGGAAAGGGCTGGAACCCAGGAGGCAAACCCGAATGCTGTGGTTGTGGCATTCCTGAACCTTGACGTTGCGGTTGCGGCATTGCCATACCCTGGGGTGGTGGTGGAATGAATCCAGGCATCATTGGACGCTCATCCTCACTTTCACTGGCAGCGCTTGGTTCACTTGCCGCTGGAGGAGCTGCCAGAAAAATTAATGTTGGACATATCTGAGAGATGGGAAATACTTACCCCCAACACGAATGCCCCGAATATCTTCTCTGAGTTGGTCGACGCGCGCTACCACGCCGCGAAGCTCCGCATGTCGATCATTGACATCCCGCTCTAGCCACTCGTTCAGTCCTTGCATATATCTCATCAATTCCCTCTGTTGTTCGATTGTCGCTGCCTGTGACATCCGATTTTCCTGGGAAATGTTATATAGATGTTGTTTCGCATTAGAGAGACAAAGAGAAAATTTACCCTTAAGACATCCATCAACTGATCAAATATAGGTGGAAGTTGAACAACAGTCTACGCAAAGGTTGAGAAGCTGACATCCGAGATATAAATTCAGGAACTTACGGGCCCAGGTGGCATCGGCAAATATGTTATCCGTGGGCCCTGGGGTTGAGGTGCTGGTTCCTCTTGTGGTTGCACGACAGGAGGAGGCGGAAAACGCTGCGTTATTATTTAATATTAGAATGAATATGTGGCGGTTATTAAAGGACTAACCGGAGCACCGCCTGGCACACCAGGTGCTGCAGGGTGATACCAACTGTCTCCTTGTGTACGAATGTCCCCAAGTGCCGGGGCCGTTTGCGAACGTCCAGGGTCATGAAGATTTTGAGGCTACCATGTCATCAGATAAAACAGATGGAGACAGAAAGTGGACGACTTACAATGACAGGGGCTGGGGCACCCGGAGCGCGAGGACCTGACGGACGTGCGCCCTCGCGCCTCCTCCGCACTTCTTGTTCAAAGTCGATGTCAGGGCCCTCACCCACAGTTGTAGGTGCGCCCTGGCTTCCTGGTCCGACAGGAATTATTGGCGGTTCGCCCTCCGATGGCTCACCTTGTCGTCTACGGGTACGCAACGGTTGCCGAGGTTGAGGGCGAGGAGGGCGATTCGGGACAGGCCTGTCGTAGTATTGCGGAAGTGGCGGCTCTGTCTCAGGCCGCGGCGGGATATTCCTGAGGGATACAGGGCTCGCACTTCGTGCTCGAGAACCCCTTTCCCTGCGTTCGTACACAAAAGGAACAATTGGGGGCGGATGCTGGATAACCGGAGGAGCTAAATTTGCCCCAGCAGCTAGGATCTCATTGAGCTGCTGGACTAGCGACGGGCCAGGAGGGTGAGAAGCGACGGGTGCCGGAATTGAAGAATCCAAGTCGGTGAAGCCTCGGAGTTGTTCTCGTAGGTAACCAATATCACTATTATCTGAACTGATGTCCGACTCCTGATGTATTATCTGGGGCTCCACACGCGGGCCCTGTCGCAGTAAGTTTTGTAGCATGTCTTCAATACGACGCAGGCGGTCCGTCAATTCTCTGTTGTCCTGTGGCTGGGGGACTGGTCGCTCTCGCAGCATATCAAGCATGTGGTTGGTCGAGCCCTGACCCTCCCATAGGGCGTTGAGCTGCTCCTGAATAGCATTCAAAGGCCCCAAGAGATCAGGAGGAGTCTGAAGCGGGCGAACAGTAATCGTCGAATGTGATGACGACGGGCTTGGTGATGGCGGTGGGAAAGGTCGACCAGAAGACTCTGAACTGTCAGGGTAAGGTACGGACCGTGAAGCCGACGTCTCGGAGAACATAGAAGACGAGTCATCCGAGTCCAAGGGACCGTGCCATGGCGGCGGGGAACCTGGATAAGATTCATCCATTAAATACTCATCATCAGAATGGTGGGAGGACAAAAAAGAGCCAATACTGCTTGCGGAGCTGGTTGCTCGACTCAGCTGGCCAGACACCATACTCATTGCGCGGCTTTCTCCGGGAAGTAGAGAAGCCACAATACTATGGCCTCCAGCGCTTCGGTCAACCCTTTCCGTCTGCGGTGGTATTGTCAGTAATTGTGAAGATACAGGAGGCTGTGAAGCGGGCTGCGTCCGTACCATTGATGTCGGAGGCAACAGATTTTGATGTAGAAATTCCGACAAGTCTTGAAGCTCGTTCCTGAGTGCACGGACATTGTTTCCTATATCTCTGCTCTCTTCTCCACGCATATCGTCGAACCGACGAAGATCATCCGCAAGGCGATCGATGTCCCGAAAAAGGTCGCGCTCTGTGGGTGTGCTCTCTGACGTCATTGTTCGAAGACTCGACCGAGCTGAGGGAACAGAACCACGCGGAGTTGAAAGCGTCACAATAATAGAACCTTCCGGAGTCTCGATGCGCGCAGTTGACAAAGGAGATGCCTAACTATAATCAATAAAATGTGCTCCTGTGATTTGAATGACTTACAGGTTGACCTGGGATAGACGGTGCAGGGGTGGACAAGAGTGATGGTATCGTTGAAACATCCTCAACTGCACCAATATCCGGTTCATACATTAGTGATCTTGAATCAAATACTGACGAATTTAACGACGATTGCGAGAGAAATGATGATAACGATGATGATAAAGCTCGCATGAGAGACGGGGTTGTCTCCTCAGAAAACGACGACATGGTGGTAGGGGTGGCTTGGTCTGACGATGACGACACTGATGAAGGTAAAACTGGGACCGGCGTCAATGGTGGAAGAGGTGATCGCGGAAGCATCGTCGACAAGCTCGTTGGCGTTTCCGGAATCGGAGTGAGCCTATCCGCCGACGACAGTGCTGATCCCGTTGGCCGCAAAAACGATGTCTCAAAAGAAGCATCAATCCCTTCAGGGATCGCCAACGACATCACAGACGGTGATGGCTGCAGCTGCGAAGACTCGTAAGATTCATCGGTCTCACTTCCCCATACCTGTGGACTCTGCGGTGGTTGAAGGGAAAAAGCAGGAGTCAGCGTTGTCAAATCGCCAAGGCTGGAGATCGACGACGTGGTTGGGCTTGATATTGTAGACAACCGCGGTGCAGGCGTAGAGGGATGCTCAGTCGGCGCAGGAGAGCTTGACAGCGCAAATGTTGATGGAGTCACATCAGACGTCGAGGACGACACCGTCTCCGTGAGTGGTGGAATAGAGCTGGACTCTTCCGATGATGATATAGGCAGCGACACATGCGACGCGGAGCGGAACGACGTCGGCGTCAATGCATCAGGCGACTCTTCCGTGGGCGATAACGGCGACGGGGGCGGAGACAACGACGGTAGGGAAGGAGGTAATGGCGGCAATGGCGGAGACGACGATGGCGGCGACGAAGGAGAAATGGAAAGCTCTGATGATGGTACAGACGGCGGAAGAGGTGGAAGATCTGAGAAGATCGACGGTGACCTGATTGAGGGAATTTCTGACGGGGGAACTGATGGTAAGCCCAGCACACTTCTCTCCTCTCCCTCGGATCCATCCAATTTCACAGACGACAGCATGGGCGTGCTCTGCTCTGACGGTATGGTTGGGCAAAGATCTGCAGTAATATACTCTGAGCCGAGGGAAGGCTCGGATACAGTACGATAATGCGACACCCCCGTATCAGCTGTCTTGTATTCCGATTCGGATGGGATAGTTGGGAACGACTGGAAGGATGCCTCCGATCCGTTAAACGATTTAACGGAACCATTCAGTGAAGGACTCTTTGCAGTGAGGTAATCCGAGCTGCCTTGGGACGCTGTCACAAAGTTCTCGGAATCGGCCTCGGACGCATGGTCAGAAGGAGGCGCCAACGACAAAGTAGTAGAATATTCCTCGCTTGAAGTGATGGGGCGGCCGGACAGATCGGTGAGATCCGATGAGGGGCAAACATCGTACCCCGTCTCACTCGACAGACCAGGTGTCAAGGTCTCACTTCCCGTACAAATCCCGCTACTCGATCCGCTCGGGATATAGCTTCCACTTTGAGAATAGCTTCCGCTCTGTGTGTAGCTCCCACTGGGCGTAAAGCTCCCGCTGTCCGTGTAGCTCCGACCTTCATAACTTCCCGAATCAAGAGAGTAGCTCCCGCTGGACGGAGTGTAGCTCCCCGTTGAGTTCTCCTTATCTGAGGTACCATTAGTAAGGTGGCCCGATGAGTACGAACGCGAGCTGCTCCTTCCTCCCCGTCTCCTGACCTCCCGAGTGCGCGAAAGGGGAGTTCTCGATGGCGACGATCCAGTATATGTGCCTGTGTAGGTTCCCTCATGCGAGTCGCCAAGATACGAGGCAGACTCTGTTCCTCGGTACGACAGCGTGGATGGTACAATATGTGTACCTGTAGTCGAGTCGAATCCGTATGTCAAGCCCTCAGATCGCAATCCTGTTGACGTGCGCAGCTCAGACGAGTACGAGGCCTGCGAGACATACGACGAACGCGACCCATTGGAAGAGGACCCAGCAGTGAAGAATGCTTCGTCCGATACGGACACCTCTGACCTGGCGCGGTCGCTTCCCTTACCAACGCTCGGAGGAGGCGTGACGATGACATCACGACCGAGAGTCGGCCCACTGGAAATCGTGACTGGAGAACCCCCTAGCACAAGACCAGGGAACCCCAAACCAGGCCGAGCACCTCTCGCACGCGTCAGTGCTGAAGCAAACTCCTCGTCAAGGTCCGTCATTGAGCCACTACGTCTAAGTAGCGACGAGCCGCGAGCAATGGCGCGTGGATCACCAGGATAGACGTACTCTTGATTTGAAATAACTGTATCATCGACGGTTCTAGTGTGGTGAGACGAAACGAGGGAGGTGCGTCGAGAAAGCCCTGCAGATTTCGAAGATGATGAGGATGCATTAGAGGAGAAGTCGGGGATAGAGGGGAGAGATCTCAGTGGGGGAACATAAACAGTTGAATGCGAGCCAGTACTGGACGTGCTGCTGCGGCTGTCAATAGAAAGAATAGTACGGATCGAACCTGTTATCGAAGGTGAGCGGGTGACAGAAGAGGAGTCGGGCATGGTAATGGGGCGATTCACCGCCTCCCTTAAATTAGAATCTATTTAGTCAACCGAAAACAAGACGATATGATGGAAACCTTACCAGAGACGGTTCACCCATTTCTGTCGCTCAAGTAGACTTTCCGCCGCCAACCTCTCAACGCCATCCGCATACAGCATATGGAATGGCACCAACATGTCCGTTAAAGGCTGGCCATCCCTCTCAACACTTTGTAGTCTCGCAGCTACGGTACCTACATCATCCCTCGCGCTCGGATGCGTCGGCGAAGGCGCCGACTGCACGCTTGTGCAATTGAGAAGGTCAAGGGCAACTATACCCCTTCCACCTCCTGGTGCGAGCCAGGAAAGGAGAAGCATATGAGGATAGAGTAGAGCCTGGCATCTTTGCCAACGATACGGAGGTGACGCGTGAACGTTGAGATACCACAGTTGACCGATATGGAGAGGCTGTTGCCACACAGAGCCAAAGTCAGATACCCATTGAGTTAAAAAATAGCAAGACTTGCTCACCGCTTCATTGCTCTGTGTATATGGGCTTAACTCCTCAACGTCGAACCCAGGCGGCAGATTGCCGCTCCTCACACTGCGAAGACTTGCCACATCTGAATCTCCTCTTCTGATTGGAGTAATGGGGTCCCTAGCCTGACCACTTTCCGGCTCTCGAAGCCGAGTATTAGCACGCTGGGCTCTCCTTCTCATCCCGAACAAGCCCTCTCCTTCAGGAGGTGGGGAGACACTTGTCATTGAACCAGGTGGTGAAGACTTCCCTGTCGAGCGGCTGATGGATGGAGTCCTCTCCTTCCATAACGCCACGATATTGCGGACGGATGCGAGCGGAGAACGAGGGGAGGTTTGCGGGCGACGGAGGGTAGAGATGGGCGTTACGGACCTTCCGGTGTTCGTTCCAGTGAGAGTATCGGTGTACGTTCGCGTGTCAGTGTACGTACGGGTTTCCGTTCCCGTCCTGGTATCAGTAGCTGTCCGTGTCAGTGGCTGGGTGAAAGTGCTGGGCGTCAAGTAGGAACCGGTTCGGCTGTATGTCCCTCCGGGGGTTGTCGAACGGAATGTGGTGTCTGCCGACATGGAAGTAGACGGCCTTGGAGGAGGAGAAAGGAATGACGACATTGTTGGTCTGGTTTCCGTTGCAGTATATGATGCCGAAGAGCCTGTTCTCGACTTCGATGGAGACGACGGGCGGGATCCATACCCATAACTTCCGTATCCGGTGCTGCTGGCGTGATAACCTGTAGTGCTCTGGAGATTCGGCGTGGACTGGCTCGGATTGTAAAATGGGCTCGGGGAACGCGCACCAGGCGAAGAAGTAGTCCGTACATGTCCACCGGGACTGTTGGTCTCGAACACCGCAATCAACTCAGTGGCACGGCCTGGCGGTGGCAAGGTACGGTCAGAGCCCGGGTCAGTGGAGGAACGTGAGTGAGATGACAACGTCGCGAGGGCAGACCGGCGAAATGCATCGGGCGTTGGGTTGGCTGGTCGACCTGCGCCTGCTGCGGAAAATGCACCCGAGCTGGGGCGTGACTCTTCTGTCTTCTCGGTAATTCTGCTGAGACGCGCACGCGGGTCCACAAGAGGTATTGCTGGAGTTCGTGGAGTGAGGGTTGGAAGAGACACGTATGACGGTGACCCTGTATATCCTGTCCCCGTGAAAGTCCCCGTGAACGTTCCGGTATAGGATCCAGTTGCTGAAATGTACGACGGTCCAGACGAGGAGGATCCTTGCGAAAACTCGGTAAGGGCACGTTCAGTGTCATCAAACTCGTCATCGAGATTGTTGAGAGTGGCTTCGACTTCTTCGAGTGAGTTGCTGTCGGTGTACGCGTCAGAATCGGAATTTTGCTGGGAGGGTGAAGGCGAAACTGTGATGCGCCTCATCTGGTGCGCAGACGTGTTGTCGTCACCGTCTGATGACGGACGTTGAGAGTCTAGGATGCCGTGAGCGAGAATAGTGGGGCAGTTGAATGTTACAAACCTGAATGGGAAGTATACGAGTATCTTGAGGGCGATAGTGGTGTTTGTGTTTCTGAAAGCGAAGTATAAGTAGTGGTCCCATATTGAGGAGACCAGGGATCCGAAGAATTGCTCGTCATAGCAGACGACGAGCGCGGTCAGTCAATGGGCATTCCAAACTTGCAGCAGAGTTCAAACAGGCACAACAAACTAAGACTTGAATTGACAAGTTCAACACGACCACGTGACTCTAGGGCAGGCCTTTTGGTGACGCGATTCCTCACGTGGTGCCAATTATTACCTCTCAAGAGTCAAGACGTTGGCGCAGATTGGCAGGAAGGAAATTTATGCCTTCAAATTCAAACGGTCTCTGGCACATGTACTTAGCTAGTGACCGTTGTGCTGTACTTTGACTGTATTCTAAAAAAAATTACACGCAAGAATTACATCAGGCCAAGTCGTATGAAAACGAGAATGGGTGAATTCCCGCAGAGATTTAGGAAGAATAACCAAGTGCAGTAAATAGAAAATGCCAAAGAAGTTAGGATGCGGTTGACCGGTTGAAGAGTCTGCCAGCTTGCTGCCAGCAGCCACATGCAAGTATGCATGTGCTGCTAGCGTAATCCGTCTACTAGCTTCCATTACGTAAGCCGAAATGGAAACCGTGCTGAGGCGCTCACTCCCTCTCACTGCCTTGTCTCTCTTCACACCACCAACCCCACCCTAAGCTGCTAAACTACATCATCGCTCGATCCCTAAACCACAATGGCTGATATGGATGTTGATCCTCCTGCAGAGAAAGTTAAGAAAGAGCCCAAGGAAGGCAAAGAAGGCAAGCAACGATTTGAAGTCAAGAAGGTCCGTGTCCCATCGTCTTCGTTCAAAGGCCTTTCGAGTTGAACACGTTATGTTCCTTCCTTCTATCATTAGTGGAATGCAGTCTCGCTTTGGGCTTGGGGTAATTCTGATTCTTCTTCATGTGTGGCGTCGGGGAACTAACCGCCGATTTGCAGACATTGTCGTCGACAACTGTGCTATCTGCAGGAATCATATCATGGATCTATGTAAGCTGCCCGCTTCTTCTGCTTATCAACGCATTTGCTAACATTTGTATGCAACCCTCTTTCTGGATCTCGAATTCATCTGTGGCAACAAATACAAAAGGCATCGATTGTCAAGCAAATCAAGTGTCAGCAACCAGTGAGGAATGCAATGCGGCATGGGGAATCTGCAACGTACGCTAAACTTCTCTTGCACAATTCCTGCTTTCTGACAATTGTTCAGCATGCGTTCCATTTCCACTGTATCTCGCGCTGGCTGAAGACGAGGAACGTATGTCCTCTGGACAATCGTGAGTGGGAGTTGCAGAAGTACGTCGTCGTTTGCAAAGTCCCCGTCTCGAGTTAATCGTGTTGCCATAGATACGGCCGCTAGATGCAAGCTATCGAACTCTTTGTATACTACTAGTACTGTCTCACTTCCGCTTTCCGTCGTTAATCTCCATCAAATGCTTATCACTTGTATAAGTGCCATATTAGGATCTCTTTCTTGCATCGATAAACTTAGACAGTTAAAGACGTCTGTGTCGATGTCCAGCTGACGTTCAAGAAACTCGCTAAATGCTGATAGACGGACAAACGACTAATCGCGGTCGATGACTGGGAATGAGTCCTCCTCAGTCATGGCCGTATTCACACGAGGACCCAAGCTTCCTATCCTTACGATCGCCTCTACTGTACCT
>JABCKG010000362.1:0-11927 GCA_018851835.1 Hypsizygus ulmarius | reverse complement strand
AGTACCCTCAGTAGTCCGCTACCACCTGGATTTCCAATCAAGCTCGCGGTATTTGGATCTCCGAGAACAGGCGATGCAAAACTAGTGGCATATTGGCAAGAGTTGGTGACGGCTTACCGAAACTCATATGGGCTTGGCTATATGATGGAGTACTCTGTGAAGGCCTATAATGATGGTGAGTACGGCGCCTTCGAGATAACCCTCCAGCAGGTCCCTGATTATTATGTTTCGTCAAGGTGTACCTGCGCTACCACCGTCGCGTTTAGGGTTTCGTCATTTTGCTCAGGACCCGCTGTATCTCGACAAGTCACGATTGTACCACGTCCCTTCTTCAGAGGCTGAGCACGCTTTGTTCAAGATTGCGCCTTCCGCCCCAATGGCACTCAAATTCCCAAGGGGAGGTCACAACTACTACAATGAGCGTGATCTCGAGCGACTCATGCGCCGTCTCCAGTGGCTCGATAAAGCTGAACCCAAGAAAGACGGCTGGGAAGAGCGGTATCGACAAGCGATCGCGAGACGCAGATCAAAACACAGGGCATAGGCAAAGCATAGGTTCGATCTTTTCCAGATCACTGGCGATCTTGTCCAATATAATATATTGGGATCGCCAACCCTCTTATTTTGTGCCCAAGATGACGAGACCGCACATAGCCCCGCCATCCGATGGTCGCATGCTTTGAGTTTATCCATCTGCTGCCGCACTTTGCGAATTCACCACTACCGCTTGACCATTCTGGAAAGAAAGGGAAAACCAAAAACGGTCTGTGTCGTGGAGCCACTGCAATGTTCATTTCAGGAGTTGCTGGTTCATCAACGTCGCTAGGGTTACTACCATGGTGTATCATTTGCCGAGGGGACAGGAGAAGATCATTGCTGCTCCTCTGGGCAGGATACCCCCGTAGACTACGTAGTCGTACATTTCGGTCTCTTTGCCACTGCCCGAAGGCCAGTCACAAGACATTCTTATTGTCCAAGCTATTCGTTTTAATCTCTGATGATGCCATCGATGCTCAACGACTCATGTCTGGCGCACATCCATGGCGATGCAGTGAAGTGAGAATTGGAAGGTATTGTACAGTTGTATGTAGGATATATTGTCGTCCTTCATAGCATTATGGCATCTAGACAACAGTTCTTTGTTAAACCACCGTTAATCAGGGAAAATGAAGAACGACGCACATCGTTACTCCAAGAAACCAGATGCTAATGAACGCGAACATGTCGCCCAAACTGAAGAGAAAAACGAGGCCTCATCCCAATAAAGGTTACATAAAGAAGCCTCCGTAAATCGCAAATCAGGCAAACAACGGAGATGGCGCTTTACAAATTGCATACCCTGGAATGATTGCGCGACGTTTACGAGTGTCTGAAAACGGGAACTCAGCAAGGAGTGGAAGACAGGGATTCAGAAGATAATACTGACGTGTGACCCTTGGACCTTGCAAGCTGTATTTCCGCTGAATATAATCAGATTTTTTGAAGAAAACTATCAGAACGCACTGGGGGACCATTTTTTTGAGTTGTCAGAGGTATGTTGCTGGGATGTCATTGAGCCATGGATGAATGTTTAAATAACCAACGAATGAGGCCAGACCCGCCTCCCGACTTCCGAGTGGCCCTGACATGATGCGGTCTTGGGAGGATGGGTATTTTACGCGTCATAGCACGTGACTCACAATGGGAAAAAATCGGAATTTTGGCCCGATACTGGTGTTTGTGGCTGAGAAAGAAAATAAAGAAAATAAAGAAAATAAAGAAAATAAAGAAAATAAAGAAAATAAATAAATCAAAAAAAGAGAAGGAGGCTTCTCAGTCACCTCGTGCTCATTTACCAGTTGCCAACAGCTGTGAAAAGTGATGTTCCAAGTCAGTAGACCTCTGATTGCAAAAATTTTGTACTTGAGAATGCAAATTGCAACCTTAAGTTGAGAAATGATGGCTCAAGACTCCAAAAAATTGGCCTGCAGTGCAAACCACATCACCAAGTCTCATTCTTTCTTTAATCCCAGAGTCTGCATGATGTGCTCTTTGATATAGCTAAACAGTTTCAGAGGCAGTGGAGGGGAGCAATTTATGAGATGATTGCTTCTCATAGTCCCAGCACCATTTTTGGAATAACTTTAGACTGACAGATTGATATGCTCCATTTTCCATCTGCATAGTCTATTACCTTGCTTACAAGGTCTCTCCAACTGACAATTCCTGAAAAATTAAATAGACATCAACAAATCTATAGTTAGACCTCATCTGTTTTCAAATTAGCATCAACTGTGATATCATAGACTCGAATCCAGCTGTCCTGTCCATAATCACAATGTTAAATCTGAGTGTGAGGTATGATGTTTTATCAAATAAATTGGATGTTTCTGTTTTTGGATGATATGAAGGGGTAATTACTACTAGGAAGACTAGTAGTGAATAACCATAATGGAGTACAGGAGAAATTTCATATCCCAACATTTCTATAGAAGGCAGAAAAATGGTCATGTGAACCCACATGCATGCTTCCGTTCCACGTTCTCAGACCCTGCCCCAATGAATAGCTTGAGCAGTTCTCAAGTTGTTCTTCTCATTGCTGCATGGAGGTATAGTGCCATGCATAAGCAATAAATGTGTCAGTTCTGATATTTTATTCTGTACCAAATTGTCTCTTGAAATACATGTTAGGGGGCAGGATATATGTATAATCATCCACCATCTGAGACAGTTCCTCTATAGAACCAAAAAAAATGAGAGCAAACAAAAGCCCTTCCTTCTGAACACCCACCCATGCCACCTGTCTAATCCAGACCTGTTAAATACAAGAAGGTCCACATCTACAAACCAGAGGGGATCAATTCTAATGACCTCACTATGAAATCATACCAAATCCTGCACCAGAAACCCTTTGCATGGCAGCTGGAGATTGCACTTGCCATTCTTTGTGGGAAAAATGTCATTGTAGATGTTGGAACTGGCAGTGGAAAGACCTTGTGCTTCTTGCTGCCTCTGTTACAGGATAAAAAAGATATCATCCTGACTGTTTCACCTCTCACAGCCCTAATGACTGATCAGGTATATGCACAATTTTCAAATGAATTCTGTATACTCACCGATATAAGGCAAGTGTTACGATTTTCCTTTCCCTTACTATGCGAACCCTCTTTTGTTATGACACCTGACCATGAGACACTGTACTTATACTTACTGATCGTTTCTGATGACTCAAGACTGCTTACTATAAACACTTACCCTTTCTTTACCTATACTTCCCACCATCTAACCAATAGCATCAGACCTTGCTGTAGCCACGACTTAACACTAGTGCACAGACCAGCTCACTTATCTATAAACACTGAGTACTAGTTAGTGTAGATCTCTAACTTGACCTTAGCTACCAATTATTAGCTGGTTCTTGCTCACAATCCCAAACTAAGGTCTTAGCCTCGACAAGCTAGATCCTTTATTACCCTGAACGACTGAGGTCTTAGTCTCGCGAGACTAGACTCTCCTGAAACCCGAATGACTATCTTCATCACTGGACAGATAGGTGTATTCTGTGAAGCCCAGGAATTATACAGAACGACGACTTGGATCACGAGTTAAGTACCAACTTAACAGCAAGCATGGCAGAAATTCCTACAATTGCAGTTTGTGCAGAGACAATAAAAGGAGTTGGGTCTAAAAAGCTGTATGAGGTGAGTCCTAGGATACCATAAAGATTGGTCACAATGAACATAACTATCTATCAATAGAACCTTGTTGAAGAAAAGTACCATCAGGTCATTGTGTCTTCCGAGATTGCACTTTTGGATTCACTGAGAAAAGAGATGCTGTCCAAAGAGGCCTTTTATTCTAGGTTATGGGCTGTTTGCATTGACAAAGCACACTGCATGAGTTTTTGGGGAGGAAGTTTCTACCTGGACTATGCTGGCCTTGGTGCACTACATGGAAGGTTCCTCCAAAGTGTTTCCTTTGTCATTGCTTTTGCTACTCTGCCTGATCATATTCTTGATGATATAAAGTGGCAGTTGCAGCTTGCCAAGTCTGTCAAGGTTGTTAGTGTATCAAATGCTCAGCCTAATGTTGCATTGTCAGTCTGTGGCATAGAAAACTCTGAGAAATTGAAAATCGACCTCCGCTTTCTAATCCCAAAGGATGCTGCAAAGGCAGAGGACATTTCAATTACCCTTGTTACTGCAATCAATAGACTACAACAGAGGATGGGGCTGATAGACTATGGGATTGGGCCAAGGACTATGGAATCAATCAAGACTGTATTGCTTTCTATCATGTGAGAGTTGGCAAGAAATGAAAATAGGGGCTTGAGAAAAAACTTCGCAAAGGAGACGTCTAGATATTTGTTCTGCACAAATACTGTAGAAATGGTCAGTGGTGTTTCAAAATATTAAACATGTACTCATAATCCATATAGGGCTGTGATATATGCAATATTGCCCATGTTGTACTATGGGGTTTGCCACCTGCATTCTATGTATTAATTCAATAGGCAGAATGAGCAGGAAGAGACTTCATGACACTAGGAGAAGCTAAACTAATTATACCAAAGAGCATGATTAAAAAGGGCATAACAGAAGAGGAGATAGTGGCAGATCTAACAGCCACTACTGAAAACAATTGGTCAGAGGCAGAGAACTGGAGTGAAGAAGCCAAAAAAATCCTCGAAGAGGTTAGCATCGAGTTTCCTGTTGGAGTATCAGCTGCAGAAGTCCTGAGCAATGAAGGTATCAGAATACAAGCACCAGAGGTGGGTGAAGATTCTGAGCCTGATTCTGAGCCTGCTACAAAAACCTGGCAGAAGAAGGTTTTCACAAAGCAGGCAAATGAGGTTGAGGTGTGCTTCCTTGACAGTCATCACTAAATCAGGGAGAATGTGGTATAACATGGTAGTTCTCATGGGTTTCTCCCAGGTTTGATGGCTGTTTGCAATCAGTTGCAATCAATTGCGAGTGGTTGCAAGGCGATTTGCCAGATGTTGAACCACTTGTAGTCCAATGCAAAGTTTTCCGAAGCTCACAACCAAATGCGAGCATTCTGTAAAGTTATTACCCCAATATAAGTCAATGTGAGATCATTTTAGACTTGTAAGATACTTGCCAGTGATCTAATGTGGCATGCAAAGAACCCATAAGAGACAAGTCCTGGCATCTAGTATACATATATCTAACTGGTTGAACATACTGTGCCAGGAGGTACTGGTTGATATTCAATGTACATGGAAATAACCAGATTCTGATCTGATGCACTACATTAAACCACCTTGAGCTCATTACCCCTGGTAAGTATGTTTGGGGCCCAAGATTTTGATTTTTCAACAAGTCCATTCAAAGTCCGATTGGGTTTTCAACATTCACCAAACAACTGCCAACATATATTGAACTTTTACTTCTCCCCACCATCATCCCTTCAACAAGGAGAGATGAACTCCCTGCCTGCAATGTCAATTGGACTGAACTACTCTGTCGCACTTTGCGCAAAGCCATCTATGGCTGGTCAATCATTCATGTAACCCTCCTTGTTGATTTCTTATACCAGCTGTTGCTTTTGTTTCGAAGGCGCCACTGAGAGTCTCTACTTTCTTTTCAGGTTTGCTGTTAAGTGTACAAAGGTGTGTTTGTTTGCCCTACTATCAAACACAACAGTCATTTCTCACTCATGTATGCATCATCACAGACAATATGTCATCACCTCCACTGCAATATGGAGCATACAAGTGACAAGATGCAGCAACGGGTGTGATGTGGAGCATAAGAGATGATCGACATAGGTGTGTGCAGTTTATATTGCCTTTCCGATGCTCAGCCTCATGTCAACTCACAGATTTATCCTGTCTGATGACAATTCTATGAAGAGGCTATGGCAGCACCGCTTGAGTGGTGGTGAGTATGCCATCATAATTTGTTTCCAAAAAAATGCCAACGCTCATAATATCTGAACAGACAGGTCTTCCTGGCTACATCTGGCATACTTTGGTACCCAATGCTGAACAGCTACTGTGTGACCAGCAGGCTGATTGTGCTCATCATTAGAGCGCTTAGTGATGCAGCTGTAATTTCTTTGTAGTTGCCTTACATTATGCAATATATGTCTTTATTATATCTACTGTAAATCATCCTAAGGCATAGGATAGTAACATAACTGTAGCCTATCAGCAAGAATATTTTACCTTGTTATTCAATGGCAAGGTTCCTTTGAGATCGTGAGCATTTGCAGGGCTGAAACAGAATTTGAAAAGCATGTGATATACTACAATGTTACACTCCCTTACGAGGTGCCACAAGAATGGTGACTTTGGCATGCACTTCAGTGCACTCGTCCTTGCATGTAAGCCTAACCACAATATGGTACCAACTGACACCACTGGTGATGGCTCGCAACAGATGATGAAGCCTTATCTTCACTTATCAGATTCTCTCTAATTTAGTGATGATGTTTGTCTGCACAAAAGCCTGCCACCGGATGGTATGAGATCGGTTCTTTTGAAATGAGAAAAAATGTGAGTGCATTGTCAAATTTCAACATGACACTATTTACCTTGTGATAGTGCCTTTCAAATTTCCCAAAAACACATCTTATCAATGCTTTCCTAATACTCAGTGTTGTGACAATTGTGAACTATAGCTCTTTGAAATTGAGCAGATAGCTGTAGCTCACACACTAGGGCTAAAGTGTGGAAGGAAGCAATATGTTTCTGCAGAGGAGGTCAAGGCTATTTGTGAAGGGTTAGAGGAGTGGTGAGATGACACACTTCTGACAGAGTTTTATAAGGGAGTCCAGAGCCTATCAGGGGCAACCATCCTGGGAGACAATATTATTGAGAAGCTGGCCAATTGTGGAGAGTGGATTGAAACATATACAGACCTGTGACAATATGTAGATTAGCAGATTGGGCATGACAAAGCAAGTAACAGGCCTAGCAAATAGAGCACAATGCTCCTTGCACAACTGTCAACAATTTCTCAGGAGTTAGATGCCAAATTGGAGGAGAAGTGACATGAGAAAGCCATGGCCATGACATGGTCAGTCCTCACACCTGCTGACTTCTATCATCCCACTGCACATGCCAACAACAATGACAACAAGAAGGATGATGCATCTGTGGTAATAACATCAACCACCTCAATATCAAACCAAACTGTGACCTGGTCAGCCAGTCAGCATGCATGGAGAAGGAGGTGAGGAAGCAAGAAAGCCAAGACCAATGACAGCACTCCACCAGTGGCAAGTACATCTGATGCAAAGTCAAGCCAGCCCACAAATGCCCCATTGAGTGAGCATGGTCAAAGAAAAGGATGGGAAGGCAGAAAGGCATGAGCTTCAAGCTGCAGTAAAAAGAGAGAAGTGTGATATATTCTTCATACATAGAGCTAGATATAAAGCTGGTCTGACTCAGAATTGTATAAGGCTGTGGAGCAGTACAACATACCTCATTGAAACTGTGAAAGCTCGTCAATGGTCTCCCAAGACATGGCAATAAAGTCTCCCATATCTGTTCTAGGTGGGTATTCATCCTCGTCAAACAAGAATGGGCATTCATCATTATAGATGGCATCTTTGTCTAGAAGTGACTGTGATCTATTGTGCCCTAAGTCAAAATCTGCCTCTGCTTCATCTGACAGATGCTCGTGTTCTTGGCTGGCAGCTGTAACTGGGGCATCTTCAACAACACCATTATTGGTTGCATCAACACAAGTATAGGTAAAATTACAAAATGCAGTACACTTGTTTGTGTACTGTGCACTGGCACCTATAAGCTCACAAGCAGGAATCACATACTAGTTGTTGTGTCACTCAGGTATGTATGATATGAGTGTCTGGTCTTGGAGATACTTGCAGTAGTTGTCATAGTCAGTTTCTGTAGAGGGCTTTGTGTGTGAGATACTGTTGAAAGATGTCTTGTATTCTGATTGTATTCACTGAATGACATCTCTGAGAGCAAATATTGAGACTGTGACTATTTCAAGCCATTCCCAACTGTGGTTAGACCCTTTTGCACAATAGACAATCTGAAAATACTATTAGATCCTTAGTGATATCTACAGATATTAAGTCATACCTTTGCCTAGAAATTTTGATGTTCTTGAAGAAGGTCCATCTCTTTGAACTCATCGATCTTGCCAGTAAGGTTTGTGAGCCAATTCATGAGCCATGCATTTCTAAGATGACATTAGACCAGAATATCTCAAGCTATGAAGAGCTTACCATAGGTCTAGTTTCATTATCCTCAAGTCTACAAGAAGATGAAAGAGGGCATTGGCATACTTAGGCATCTTCTCCATCCCTTGGAACATAAGCATCCAATGGGTACAAATATCCAAGACAGCCCCAATATCACCATGCTTGATTGCAAATTTGAATTGTTGAAGGTACAGCACGTCACAGTTGAAGAAGATGATATTTTTGAGTGAGACATCATGTTTAATAGGTGGAAGTTGTCGAAGCTTTGCTATATGATGTGCAGAGCAAAGATCTGCAAGTACCTTTCATGTAATGGTCTGTACCTCACTAATGCTCCAGAGCTAGGCTACCCATGCCTCGAGAGTTGGGAATATGCAGTGAAGGCGATATCCTTCAAAAATATGAGCAGGCAGCATCATAGTGAAAATGAGCTCCCATGAGAGGCAGAATAGTGGAAGTGACTTGGCCTTCCATCTCGCAACTATTGGTTTTTGGCCTAGAATCGAATTTGCCTTCTAGAGCGACCATGGTGACTTGCTGTTTGGCTTGCCCCAATACTCATTTGTTACCATCTGGTCTGCAGCCATCTTCACATAAAAGAAACCATCCTGGCCTTTGGTATAGCACCTGACATTGTCCATTAGATCTGAGTCATCATGGCGAGCAAAAGAAACCTGAATTGAAGTCAGTATATGCCAATGAGTGCTTTAGTCAACTCACCTTATCGAGTAGCAATTGTGTCAGATGATCAATTGTGCATAAAAAAATTCTGCATTTCTTGATATCGTCCTCAGTCATCTTGAGTTCGACATGCACAATCCAGTCGAGAACACCAAGGGTACCCTCAAGGGTGGATTCATCAATGTGCATTGCAGGAAGGGGGTACTGCTCTATCTTATAAACCAGAATCTGGAGTATAGTTGGGGCTGGGGCAATGTCTTCCTTCCGAAGATTATGAACCACTGGAAAACCTTGAAAAAAATGTCTTTGATATGCTATAACTGGCCCGCTTCCACATGTTCTGCTACTTTGATGTGAGGTGCCCTCATTGACTATGCAGGAATCCTGGACGGACCAATCTTCTGTCAGAACTCAGATCTGGAAACATCAGAAATGTGGAGCTGGAAGGTGGGACACATACATTGATTGTGATATATCACCCTGGATCAAACATGGCTGGTCATCCAAGCTATTGCCAAGCATCTGAGAGGTTTAAGCCACATGATGATGGCAGATGGATACAATTCTGATCCTCTGATTGACAGGCTATCAATATTCAGGCCTCACACATGGATGCACTGGAAAAGACATGGTCCATGCTTCCAATGAGAAGGAGCATTCAGAACAATTGGGAAATGTCAGACAGTCATAGGCACAGATGTTTTAGTATAAATAGCTATCAAATACATGTAGATAAGGTAGTTGAATACACCCCAACTCTTGAGCCCAATCAAGCTCTTTTTGAACTCGCAAAGAAAGAAGATCCAAACCCAGAAACTCAACCAACACAAGTAAAACTCAACCAAGATGTAGAAAGAGAATCTGACATCGACCAAAGCTCGTACAGTGCTCACACAAGAACAAGACAAGACTTTGAACTGACCCTGCCATTGACCCAACTCTGACTCTGATCTATCCTCTTCCACTTCTTTCCTGCCCTCTTTTCTCACCTTTCCTGCTGCTGGCATTGCTGACAGAAGTCAGTGGTCTTTTCTTGGGTTTCTCAATCTAGCCTTGCACCAACAATCACATTGAGAGTGAGGAGAAGATCCTCATTGTTGAAGTGGAGAACTAGGAGATGGCAGTCACACTTCAGTTTGAGTTCTAGGAGGAGGCCACTGAGGGGTACGCCATACAGTGGAATCAGTGTTGCCATAGTTCCATTGTCAAAATGGTCCTTGGAGTTGTGATGCTATTTGCTGACAGTAAAGGCTATGTTTAAGTTGTTCCAGATTATCATACAAGCTTTACTATCTATGCAAGCTGCTCCTGACTGAGCTGTTTGAGCTTCGCAACAGCCTAGGTATAGGAGAGTGTGATGCCAGCATGGTTTAGAACATTGAAAAGTGAATGTGAGGTCCTGCATACAAGGAAGTACATGACAGTGGTTATTTGGTACTCACTAGCTTGTTCGTGTCATGCCTTTGCAAGCATGCAGAGCATGGTTGCAATTACCCTATAATTCTATCAGTACTTTGCTTAAAGACAATGTAATAAGTATGCATGAGGTTTGGGTCCTTCTGTGATGTATTCCCATGTTGCATCACTGGCTTGATGAGAAACATCAAAAAGTGATGGTGCAAGTTTCTTGGCATCAGTGAGGACTTTCTGCAGTGAGAGCCAGGCAAATATTTTGCCAACAGAAGTCTTTTGATTGAACGGAAGCGCTGCATGAGAATTCACATCTCTGACTGAATGTGTTGCTAGACTGTACTAAATGCAAAGTCACTGAAAATATCAGGGACATGATCATATATGAGTTCTAGGATTTCTGGACCATGGTGAGTCAACACCTTCAAGACCTGTAAGGAGCGAACAGGATATCGGGTGGATAGCAGGCCATGAATAAAACTGTGCGTGCTTGTGAAAAAGCCCAGGCTATGAATGGCAGACCATGCATTTTCAATGGCTTGAGTCACCTGAACAGCATCTATTTCAGCCTGACATTCAGCAGTGGCAGTGTCATTCAGTCACTTCTCTTCTGCCCTTTGCACTTCCTCCTCAGCATGCCATCACTCATAGTTCTGGATATCATGGGAGGTCAAAGGTTGAGATTTCCTAGCAGAGAGCTGGGGCCTTTTAGGAGCAGAGCTGTCAAATAGAATGAAGTTTCATTGGTTCTGTGGAGTCATGTGTGCATTTTCATCTTGATGTGAGCATTTTCTTGTGCTTATGGTGATGGGAAATGTGCCTCTGTGAACATGTGCTCTGGTGGTACAAGACAAGATTTCTTATTAGTAAATGTCAGACTTCAAAATTCCTCCAGTACTAATCTATAGTTATTCCCTTCCAGATGTTATGGCAATAATAGCACCCCAACAGTGTCCATATCCATAATAGCTGGTGTCAAGAATAGTGATAACAATTTAGCATGTAATGTAATGTCTCAATGTGCACTGTTAAATCTGTGAGCCATGGCCCATTCTCTGAGTAGCCACTTACCAGTACGAGGTCTCCCAAACTCATAACCAACAAGACCAGAAAGAACTGATCATATTGACAATGTCACTTATTACATAATCCTCTCCAGCACCATGAGGAGCCATGAGGAGTCGACCGAAGGTCGGCAACGAGTGGTGTTCAATTTACAGGTGTACATCTGTGGCTAAACAAATGAAGCAAGGTTGCAGCCTGTGTTCTGGGAGGCCCCTAGTACATTACACCTAGGGAGTATTAGCTTCAATCACTGGGAAGGAACACAATGGTTGCCTTTTTGAATCACACTCCCTGTAACGACGTGTTACCTAAGCCTAGGTTACTCCGTGACATCCAAATGTAGTTGTTTGGCAGTGCCACCTAGCACTGCCTATTAGCACTAAGTGTATATACATGTAAACAACTCCTTGCAGCCCCTCCTGTACACAACGTAGCTACCAATAGACTGGTCAAGCTCTGTTGTGCACCAGATGTGAGGATTCTCCTGACTACCCATTACATTTTTTTGAGCTACCCAGCATTGTCAACAGGTGTTCAGTGATATATTTTTGAGGATGTACAGTCTTGTGCATCAATCAATTTTGGAAGGT
>JABCKG010000361.1:0-10476 GCA_018851835.1 Hypsizygus ulmarius | reverse complement strand
GCTTCCAAAGAGACGGGGTGGGGCAACTTGGACAGAAGCATATGCCGAGTAAGATCTCACCTTTGAGGTTTAACACTGAACCGAAGATATGTCGCGAATGAACAGATCTTGATTCCTAGAATGAATTACAGTATTGAAAGCCGAATCGTCTGGCTCAGGTGAAGGAGAGTGCAGGTACAGTTATACAAATTGAAAGTCCAAACCAAGTGATATCCCAAAGCAAGCTTCTAGACATCGTGGACTATCCCATTGGGCTGGTGCTCCTCTTCTGACGGGAGCGCCTCTCCTGCATTTTCATCTTCATCTTCATCCATGAGTTGTGCTGCACGCTGTAAGACAAACTCAGCAAGGAGTCAGTCTAGATCTCTCCAAAACTTACCTTCATCGCTTCTGCCTCGTTCGAGTAGTGCCTGCCGCGAGCTCGAACAAATGCCGCATGTTTAGCCGCAGCTAGGATGACATGTAAACCAACGACAGGGACAGCACAAAAGGCGCGGTACTCACTCTCCTCGTCCATTTCCTCTTCAACCTCCACCTCCTCGGTGGGCTCGCGTGAATCAGCCCTGATCTCGTGGCGTGCGTCATTCGGTAGGCTGAAACTGGTGCTCCTGCTAGACGTCGCACTTCCAGATCGCCCAGAGACCGACCCGGACCTCCCAAGACTGGAGACTGAAGTCCGGCGTGATGATGGACCGGACGTGTCAGCCCCAGTCGACGAAATGGACTGGATTGGAGACACGGTGTCACGGCCACGCGACGGTGGGATGTAATGGCCATCGAGATCGAAGCTGGGGATCTCTGAGAGGATTGGTTTAGGTACTTCGTTATGACCCCCGAGAATATCGCAACTGACCACCCTCGACTTCGTCTGTTTCTGCATTATATCTAACATACGGTGTTTTGGGTTCAGTGATCTTCATCAGACTGTCCTTTTGAATCTCTGTCAAGGCCAGGTTCTCCTCATCCCACTGCAGATTACTTGTAACATAATACTAGTCAGAAGAGTCTCCGCAAAAGCACACGGAGCTTACTGTGCGATGGCACTTGGAAGCGGCGATGCATTCTTGAGGATACCTTTTGGTTTCGGTTGTGAAGCTGAGCGAGGGAGTGGTGGTAGATGGGGGTGTTCATCGATGTTCTCGGTTGTTGACATTATTTACGCGAGTGTAATGAGTATGTTAGACCTTGAGATGGTGTGCGATCCTAAGATTTGAAATGGCAGCGTCGAGCTAGGACGAGGAACACTTGCCAAGCCATCCCCTTTCACTCCAAAAGCATGATCAATATTATGTAAGACGCGTCAAGGTCCAAATTAAGCTTTTTGACGACTGGCACAGCGTAATGATAATCTCTGTCGATAATCTACTGACTAGCGTCATGAGCTACGGATCTCATGGTGATTTGGCGAATAAAGGCACAATCTTCGAACGCACGAAGTCTTCCAATGTTCCGAATTCAACTCCAAGATCGGTGAAAGGCTTGGGAGGGAAAGCAACTGTCGGATAGAGGCCATGATTGTTCTGGTAGATGAATGCATTGGTAACTGTACAGATGCTTGAATGAAGAACATTAGAGACTGATATGAGGACTCACGATCACGGTGCCATCTCTGGCCTGCATCAGGCCTGTATCAGCATGTTAGTGTGTCAATAACATTGACATATTGGCGTTAGAACGAACACAACGGTATGGTGAGTCTCGATGCCGGTTTGCTTCTGGATTTCCCGTGAGATTTGACCCCATGTGCCACGCCAAGAACCAAGTGGCTGAATGGTGTGATTCAATGGATGATCAGAAAAGGGTCGGTCTGATGAACGAAATGACTCTGCGGTCGCCAAAGCAGAAGGCCCCAAGTCGCGTTCCACCCACTAAAATGGATCGTTAGTCCATGATTGACTAACAATGTAACAGGACGTACCAAGAAAACAACTGGTTTTTCTGCGTCAACAACATAATTCCAGACTAACGATTGATGCCAATTAGAAGGTGTCTGGTTAACCAATCACAACTTACATTCCAGTCTAGCACCATTGTCAACGGCCTTCACCAACGGCCAAGAATGGACGTTGTCGACAAATGCTGGGGTGCTAATGTAGACGGCGGGCAGGCCAATGGATGTAACATAGTTAGTCATCCGCGCCTTGGCTGTTTATTGATTATGATTGAGACGTAGAACGGGTAAGATTTCATCTTAGGTCCACTGACCGTCATACACCTCCACGCCACCGAGACCCATGTACTCTGGACCAACATAAGGTAATGTTGAAAATAAGAAAATCTTGACGTTCGACTCTTTGGCGGCATCTGCCTGAAGAACACCTTGTTCATATTCGCCAAGGGTGTTTGTATAACTCTGATGCCATGGAGGGATTGTTACACTATAGACCTACAGAACTCGTAAGCTCTAAATGTGACATAACATGGGACCATCACGTTGAACACGTACTTACAGCACAAGCTCCCTGGAATGCCTTCAGAAGGGAATCCTTGCTCTCAAAGTCACCTTGCACAATCTCTATTCCTTCTTTTTCAAACGCTTGGGCAATTTGGCCGCTGGGGTTACGGGTGAGGACTCGGACGTGCCATCTACCCGAATTGTGGAATGCGCGAGATACGGCGCGTCCTTGAGCTCCAGTACCTGTTACGATGGTCTAGAAAACGGTTTAGCTTAACCAAGTTGGAAACGTGGGCTGGCAGACGCACGATAACTGGTTTGGTAGAAGACATGCGCGTCGTAATCAGATCCAACAACTATGACGATTTCTTTTAGACCGAATATAATGGTGGAGGCGTCCATGCGGTGTATAACTCAGGAGTACCCTGTCGGCATGGTATTAGATACGCATATGGATTGCAAGCGCATAATTACATCAGAAGACGTCAGAAGGCGTCTAGATGGAATGATTTTAGGGATTGCTATGTACTAGCTAGGAGGCTTGTGGGTGCCTGAAATGGATTAAGCGATGTATTTGGCAATGTTAGGTTCGAACAACGATGCACTTGCGCACAGTGCCGCATCAGCGATCGCAAGATATCGCACATCATGCTGGATCACTGCTGGATCATGCATCATGTTTCAATTTGCGTGATAGAAGCTCGGTGCTTTTAGCCGTTAGGTGACCAGACTGACATATTGGTACTTCGTGATTGGTCCACACTTCAGCGCGATTTACGACATCAAACTGCGCGACTAACTCGAACATCTCCTTAGGTTCACTCATGGCTCAGCGCTCATTAATCATTGAAGAATGAGTCGGTTCAATGGATCATGATGGAAGCTGTATGTCCATTCAATCAAGCGTCTTAGCCCTTGGGGTTCGGAGAATTTATAAAACACTGATGAATAGATACATACCCGAGCCTTAAAGTCATTTCGACCGAGGCCTGGCTAGCGAGCAACCACACTTCTGCCCCGAAACCACAACATGTCGACCATTGAATCTCTCCGAGCCAGCCTTGAGACCTTCAAGAAACCGTCGCTTGGCCCACAGCCAAAGGACATCTATGCAGCGCAGCATTGGGAGATGGCAGGTGCACATGCCATGCTTGTGAATGCTCTGCTCAATGTGTACGAAGTAAAGACCCTTCACCGAAAGTCCACGCCCTGTTCTTAATCTGGCTCAGAAATCTTCGTCTGTCCCTCAAGACAAGGTGCAACAATTCGTGGAGTATGCACTGCAGTGGTATGCTGCACTCGACCACCATCACCAGTACGGCGCCTTGTTCACTGTTTCTACGTGAGCGACTGACAATCTTCCAGTTGGGAAGAGACAATATACTACCCTCTCTATTCCCCGAAGTTCAACACCGACACTATCGTCGCCGAGCACGAGACCTTCCACGCAGGCGTTGAAAAGCTCAAGGAATACCTCACCTCGTGCCTTCCTGCTGGCACGACATGGGGATACGGTCAGACCGTAGGACCCCAGGAGCAGCAGAAGTTTGATGACAGACGTTTTCGAACTCTAATCGACGACTTTGCAGATGCCCTTGTCACCCATGTATGTTGTCGATCATTAATATTTGCATTATACCTCTGTGACTAAATCACACGCCTTTCAGCTGGTACAAGAAATAGGTTACCTCGAGCCGGACAAGATTCGTGCCTCTGGGCTGACTGAAAAAGAGGTCAAGCACATCGCTGACGTCTCAGAAAAACACATGAAATCCATGGTACGAAAGCGCCGCCAGGGTTTTCACTTATTATGATAACTCTTTTTTGAAGCCCCCTTTCACGTTCCTCATCTACACCATCATTCACACCCCCAAAGGATCCGGATTTCCTCCGGTGCCTGGGTTTGTTAAGAATTTCCTGGCGCCATATATTTTCTACCTCCCGAATAGAAGGGTACGTGTATTTTGCTCATGGAATCTTGCATTTGAATTAACAAACTCTCCCACAGCTTTGGCAATTCGCTCCCAAACTATGAGGTGGTTTCGACTCCTTCATTGGGCTGCCTTGTACGCTTTGCTTCTTGCCTTGTACACTTTGCTCTGAACTCAATACTGTCAGCAGTCTAAAACTTTTCTGCTATTTCGAGATGATATCAGTACCGTTGCTAATTACCGAGTGTCAAACGACTAAAATGACCACATGAATGTCGAATCGAGTCGCTACCTAGCTTTGCATAACAGCTCCTTCCGGATCCGTCATCTCGTTGCTCATTACTTAACATCTTATTGGCTCCGCAGCTTCTGGCAGTTACAATTACAACATTGCTCTAGTTTTGCCCTCGTGTGAAGTACATATAGTGACTCATGGCCCAATGCTCTAAAGATATTATGAGAATAAGTATTCATCAAACCTGGAATGTTCCTGTGCCGTGAGTGGTTTGGCCATGCGACAGGATCGTATCCAAGCATTCGCTTTGCGACGGATAATTGGGTCTTCGTGTAGAAAGTTTTTGTCCCGAGTCATCAGTGATATGGCCCCTGGCGCTAGAGACCACAGTTTGGTGAGGCTCGGAGGTTGAGTACAAGCCGGCATGACATCAAGACATTCAACATCAAGGTGGCACTGAGACCCGCTGAGGTTAGCCAGAGGTCTGAAGCACAACGTAAACGAGACGAACGGAAGATTGATGGCCTGTAAAGTCGTGCTTTGTGTTACGAAAAGCACGACATTGACAAGATTCATTCTGCACAATGTTAGTCCTTGATATGAATGAAAGTGAACTGACACCTCACGTGAAAATAGCTGCGAAGTAGGCTGAACCGTCACGGAACAAGTGACCGAGGATGGGCGAGTCAATTCTGTCGCGCCAGTATTCAAACGTCTTATGCAATGTCAAGATAAATGTGACGGTATCGTAGACGAGAGGTAGCGTCTGTCAATCGCAAGGTCAGGAGGCGAAATTACATTGATGATGCCTTAAGGCTACTCTCACCCAGAAGGCCACTAGCCAGCGCGTTGGGCCGATGGCCACACATGGTACAATGATACCGGGTCCAGGCGAGGGTGCCGGGAAAACTGTGGTCAACGTATAGGCATGTATGATCAACTCGACCAGTATGATGAGTCCCAGAAGACCAACTATGATCATCGACTTTCCATATAGCTGGAAACAATCAGAAATCCGATGACCGGTGACAAGAAAAGTCAGCGTACAGCATACACACGGCTCCCCATGATGATTTGGGACAGAAGCGTAGTGATAAGGGCTCCGACAGGCTGCCAAAGGAATACCTCTGGAGTGACAGTGTGAGAGATAGAACTGATGACATAGTGGGTCCTGACTTTTACAGCGCTCAACTGAGAAAGCATTTGTGATCGGTGTAGTGATTAAGGCCACAACCATGGAAAATTCCAGAAGGCCGTAATACCTGTTGGCGATGTACAAGACCGAAATAAACTGTGGATAGTACGTCAGCGAACTTCATCGAGACAGTTGAAACACCACCAAATACATACGCTGATATTTCTCTTCCATAGACGCTCGATTTCCTTGGGAAGGTTCATGAAGTAATCCCATACAAATATGCAGAACCTATGACATCTTAGCGGAGAAATGGTATGACATATGAAAGGTGCATACATGCCAACAGTCCACAGCACGATAGCCTGAACGTCCTTCTGCGCTTTAATTTGCTCGGCCACAGATGACGTCGCAGACATGGCAGCCAAAAAAGCGCGTCGCGGCCGTCGGGACCACCGAAGGTTACTTCAATGAAGCAGATTCTCCCCAAGTTCAACCTATATATTTCACGAGCGCTGACGGTAAAACCGAACATCATGAGGACCCCGTTTTTGATGGGGCGAATTGATGCCGATCTTATCTAGCTGCATCGTGATCGCAAGCGTCGGCACTACAACTTAGGTCAACTTGGTGTTGCCGTATTGCATGCATAAGAGTATGCACTAGGAAGATCAGAGATGCACTCTAGTCGTCATAACGAGGAACCGAAATCAGTTGTTTGGTCTTCCAGAGGGTCTGCGTCAATCAAGATGCGCGGCGTACGAAATTTTACATCGGAGCTTGATGACTCAAATTGGAGCACTCACCGTCGTTGCAAGTTGGTACTATGATCACGGTATTAGGTGTGGGTCAGAATTTTTCTGAATAAATTTTCTTGCTGAAGAAAAAGTCTGCGCGAGAGCTGAGCCTGAGCTGAGCATACGCGTGTCTTCGGATCAAGCGCACCGGTCTGGTGATTGTTCAGCTCACGCCAGGTACACTGTTACTTATGTAAGATAGATCAGAATACTTTCACCTACTTTCACGCGGTACCTTTTCATACGGTCAATCAAGGTACCAAAACAGAGCGAAACGATGTGGTCTCATCATTATGTTAATTCTACTTGCCCATGAAGTTCAGTGCTCTTAAGCCTGCAATTGTCACTACCTGTGAGCCCAATCATATCGCGGAATGTGTATGAGCTTAAATAGTCAAATAAATAAATTCTGCAAGTACTTACAGCCCTACTAGTACCAAAGAAAGAATAAACGATATAAATAACCAACTTCCTCCCATCTTGTTTGCATCATACGTATGACTTTACCGTTTCAGTGTTTGCAATGATAGTAACACAATGTGATGCCGCAGTTCCCGCTGAAGATAGCTCATTCTTCTGTGGTTCGGTTGCTCTCCACAAAGGAAGTTTTCGTTCCATCTTCGCTGAATCTGACTGGTTTCCCAGCGCTACAGCCGACTGCGGTGCACGCAGGTTGAGCACCAGTCTGCATGACATGATGATATTCAACATCAGAGTTGCCCTATCCGATGTTCCATATCAGTTTATCAAGCGCTATGAAGTAAGATGTGAAGACTTACGGAAGGTTGACGGCCTGCAAGGACGGACGCTGCGTAACAAAAAGCACGACATTTATCAGATTCATCCTTTTCGAAAATTAGTCTGTTGCACGCGACTACAATTGACAGAAATAAACTCACGAGAAGATGGCGGCAAAATAAATCAAGCCATCGCGAAAGAGTAAAGATAAAGTCGAAGATGACACATGATTCTGCCAGTGCTCAATCGACTTGTACAAGGTCATTATGAATGTCACCGCATCGTAAGCGAGGGGCATCGTCTGGTATTCAATATGTTAGGTTATAATAGATCCGCCAGCATTGCTTCACATACCCAAAACGCAATAAGCCACTTTGTGGGGCCAATGGCAACGCATGGCACGGTAATACCAGGCGCGGGGCTTGGTGCCGGGAAAACCACAGTCAAGGTGTACGCATGAATAATGAATTCGACCAGCATGATGAAAGCGAGAATGCCGAGGATGACATTCGATTTCCCGTAAAGCTGGTGACGCTGTGAGCTCGTAAAATTTGCACGGTCTGCAGTTTACATACAGCATAGACACGGCTCCCCATGATCGTTTGCGAGATTACGGTCGATATCAAGGCACCGACTGGTTGCCACCGGAATATCTCTAATTTGGGAAAATTTGAGAAGTGGAAGTCGCAAGCATGGTAAGTAGAACGGACTCAGACAACCATCAGCCGAAAACGCATTGGTTAGTGGCGTCGTGATGAGCACAACCACCACCGCGAATTGAATCAGGCCATAATACCTATTCGCAACGTAAAGGGCGGAAATATACTAAATAAAAAAAAGGATGTTAAAACCGGCGTACAACAGACAATAAAACACCTACGCTAAACTTTCTCTTCCAAATGCGTTCAATTTCTTGAGGAAGGTTCATGAAGTAGTCCCAACCAAGGATACAGAACCTGGAATCATGGTCATCAGTTGCAGTTGACAGACTGTGCTAAAATAACCCTAAAATACATACATCCCGACAGTCCACAAGACGATGGCTTGGCCGTCCTTCTCACTCTGAATCGCCGCGGCAAGTTGCTCCGGAGACAGTGGGCCAGCTGGGCCATTCGACGACATGACTAGCGGCAATGAAGAGGACGAAAGACTGCGGGATAGGAAGTGTTAGTAGACCAACTTAAAGGCACCAACACTGGTAGAACTTGGAATGGGGGATCCCATAGTGGTTAAGCTCGTCGTTTTAAATATTGTGGCCTCCTCGAAACAGGACTCCAAAGTCCAAATGGAGTTCTCCTTCGATGGCCAGTGCTTACGGTAAGTCGGTATGATGACACTTTGATGGACATACATAAGAGCGCCTAGATAACCGAACTGATCTTGATTGATCCTGACACATACGTTATACAACTTCGGCGCAGATAGCTACTTAGCCAATGGCGTGTGCAATCAATTTTTTGACTGGCTGGACCTTCGAAGAATCTGTCATAGGTAGATGACAGAAACTGGTCATCTGAGGAGACACGCGCGCGCACCTTATCAACTTTCTATGGTCAGTTTTTTGGATGAGGTATCTACACAGCCGCAGAAGGGCGCTGCGTTCCAGGAACTGTTTCAATAACAATATATCGCCCAGGTGCTGAAATGTTCCTGGAACCGGGTCAGATGACACAAAGCGACCATACACCTTCATTGGAGATGGATGGTGGCGTTTCGGCAGGTGTCTCGACGTCGGACGAACTGTTATAGGTCCATTTCCTCGACCATGGTTGGTTGGGCCATATAATCTCGGTGCGCATCACAACTTTGATTCGATTATCGCAATCGTTGAATTCTCCGTCTGCCCGTTGCGCAACATCGTTCTGATAAGGGCACGTTCGACGAAAAGGTTGGAAAAGACATCACAAAGTGCGCATCAGAGGCCTGAAGCAGCGGCCAGCCTGAAGCCGGTTGCAATTGGACGCGTGGAGCGGTTGGGCCGGTGACCGTGTCGCCACGTTTTTCAAGGTTTTATGGTAAAATCAGTGATCGCTGATCGATCCTGATATGCAGTGACGTAATACCAGAAGTCGACTTCAAGTGAGGACAGCTGGATTCTGCAGAAGTCTGCAGAGCCTCCTCATGAGAAATTCATTGCCTCAGCGACAGCTTCACGACCTCGTTACAGAGTAGTAATGTCTGTCATATTAATTAGCGATGTCGTCTATAATCCATCATCTATGTACTGTATCTTCAAGAACACCGAATCGTGAGCCTGATCAAAACGCTCGGCACCATCATCTTCAGTGGAGGGACTTAGACCTGGTATGTAAATCGCAAAAAAAAAAGATCTGATGCGCACCACAGGCCGTCCACTGCCATCCAGCATCAAAGAAAAGCCCATCAAGCTCCGGTTCGGTGAGGTACGCGACACTCTTTGACTTGCAGAAAGCTAGGCTGCCTAGGTTTACCAGGCCTGCCGGAGACGTTGGTAGAAGGAGAATGTATGGGAGGCAGGGCGGGGGGGGTTACCGTCATAATTGCATGGAGAAGTCTATTCTTTCGATCTGAAAAAAGCTAGAGCACCTCCGTCAGGATTTCTTCATGTGGTTACGGATGTTTACGATGTCCTGGTGTTTCATCTTCCCCCGATGTAGCAGCTGGTGCTGAAATTTGGTTATACGGCGGGTATCGATGAGGCGTTGACCAAAAGGATCTACATGCGTGGTAACTGCAGCGGCGGTATTGTATGGAAACCACTGTGGGTGTTTCGAGTTTCATTCCAATGGACTCTCCAAGACGCCGAGGAAACAAAGGGCCAGATGTAGAGGAGCCACCGCGAACAACCATGCGCACACACGACGGGAAGTCGAGAATGTTGGAGGGTCCGAAAGGGGGCGAAGATGGGTCAAAAACGTACAAATATTCAACAAGAGTTCTTTTCAAAGAGTGACCAGTGTTTTGTTTGCCTTTTCTCCTTGATGTTTGCCCCAGATAATGTCAAACTGATTAGACTGAGAGAACAGGCGGCGGACATCCACCAAACATGTCTACTTTCACCATAGTGGTTGACTTTCTTTGGTCTTTTAGACTGGCTTTTCTCCCGATCTGACGTGAATCATGTTCAACAATTCAAATATTACATACAAAATGGGAAATGTTTACATCTGTCTTCTAGAATAAGAATTGCCAGCAAATATTTGTACGTTTTTGACCCATTTTCGCCGCCTTTCGGACCCTCCAACACTCCCGATTTCCCGTCGTGA
>JABCKG010000360.1:0-11965 GCA_018851835.1 Hypsizygus ulmarius | reverse complement strand
TGTTACGATTTTCCTTTACTTCACCATGCGAACTCTGTTCCCAATATGACACCTGACCGTGAGATACTGTACTTATATTTGCCGATTGTTCTAGACTGATTACTACAAACGCTTACCCTTTCCTTGCTTACACTTCCTACCATTCCACCAATAGCGTTGGACCTCACCTTAGCCACATTCTGACAAGTAGCGCACAGACCAGTTCGTTTACTTATAAATACCGAGTATTAGTTAGCGTACATCTCTAACTTGACCTTAGCTATCAATCACAGCTGGTTCTTGCTCACCGATCCCGAACTAAGGTCTTGACCTCTACAAGTCAGACTCTTTACTACTCCGAACGACTGAGGTCTTAGTCTTGTGAGACTAGACTCTCCTGAACCCGAACGACTATCTTCGTCATTGGACAGATAGGTATATTCCGCAAAGCCCGGGAATTATACAGAATGACGACTCAGATCACGAGTTAAGCACCGGCTTAACACATGCTAGGAATCAAAGCAATCAGTGAATAATTGAGCGAGCTATCATGGTTCAAAGAAAAATTGTCGAAAAGTGGCAGAAATCGAAAAAATCTGATCTGCGCCTTTTGTGAATGAAGCGTGACTGTTATGTCATAGTTACTGCATATGGAGAGGGAAAAACTGAAGAGGACTGAAGCAATGACTGGAAAAACTGTTGATTGCTTGGATCGCTAAGGTATACTGGTATCTACAGCCGTCTTTTATAGGTAAACATAGGTAGAGTGTTCAAAAGGTAAGGAGACTGCATAATCTAAGAATGTTCTGTAAAGAATGAGTGTTGAATGGATGAGGCCTCAAGTCCATGCAAAACGGCTCGTCAATGCAATTAACAAACTACGAAAGAACAAATGTAGGTATGTATATACAAGAGAAGATAAGATAAGTGGAAAAGACGAAGAGAAGGATTGGGGTGGCCATGACCTACGGTAATGGATCATCACATATGTCCTCCAGCGATTCAGAAGGAATGCTTATTCAGAGCCAGATGCAGCATCATCAATGGAGATATCATCAGTGGGAGCATGAGAAGTAGAGGCACTAGGCTCGGTAGCCTTGATGCTGGCCTTGGCCTTGCCTTTCAAAATGGAGGTGTCATTGTTACATCCAACTGAGCCATTATGCTGGATAGGAGACTTGGAACAAGAGCGGCCATGAGTGGTACAGCGGATAGGTGACCTGGAGGGAGAGCAGCTGCACAAGGTACAGTAGATGGGAGACCTAGAGTGGGAGCTCCCATGATGACAGATGAGAGACATGGACCAGGTGCAGAAATGGTAATGCGCAGTGGAGGAAGTGGGGCTGTATCTACAGGAGGAGCAGAGAGTGATGAAGTGCTCATGGATGGTGTGAGCGCATTTGCTTGCAGATATGTTGGCCTCCTTTTCAGCTAGTTATTTGGCTTTGTACTTGTTGTTGTTGTTATTCTGGTGAACTTGGTGAAGTGCGTTGAGTCAATAAATCTCGATATTCTCCTTCTCCTTAATCTCCTTGGAAATCTGTGCAGCGCGATCAGGAACGAACTCAGTGGTGACACCAGCAGAGATGTGGAGATAGTTGGAGAGAGATGCTTGGAGAGTAATTCATTGGCCATTGGCACCCTGAGTGGAGAACTTGCAGGGAATGGAGAGTTTGCAGTTGAACACCTTGACAAATTTGAGGAAACTAGCAGGCATGACCTTGAACTGGCCCTTGCACAGGGAGGTCTCATAGTGGATATAATCCCGAATCTGGCCGGGGTGGTACTCAAGGGTGCGAGGTTTGTCAGGGTCATTATCATACAGAATGAAAGTGTTGTTGCCTGTATGAATGAGTAGGGTGAGGTTGGGATTGACTGCAACACCATTAGCCATAATGATGGGAACACTAATATCTGAAGTTGGGTGATAACGAAGGATGCTGGAGTCTTTGGAGGGAGAAAACTGTAAAGATGAGTTCTCAAAGAGGCTCGTTAAGTACATCAACTGCATGCATTCATCGGAGGTGTAGTTCATATCCAGATTGTCACTATCTACAATTATGGATGCTAAGAAGACTTGAGGGTCCTCAGATAGTGGTGTATCTGTCCCCTCAGAGAGGTCTTCAATGGTGTTGATACCAAGTGCCTCAAAATAGGCTGGCAGCACATCAAGGTGGGTAACTGAGTCATATGGAAGCTAGGTAATATTGCCTGACTTCTAGAGAATCTTGAATGTTGCCTGGCTCTTGTTGCCAGTATGTCCAATGATTTTGTTCATGGCCCATTCATGCTCATTGTCGTCTTTGAAGTCGGCGACTTGATTCTTAAGCCAGCCAGAGAATAATCGGTTATCATTCAGCATGTGCAGTTTCAACAACGATGCATGAAAAACATTGTGAATACCTCATTGGCACAACCTCAAAGGTAGATCAAGCTTGAACGAGTTATTTTTACAGTTCTTCAAGACCAGGTAAGGGCCAATGTACTTTGGGACCATCTTGCGAGCTAATCTCTTGGAAAATGAGATGTTCTTAGTGGACAAATAGACAAGATCTTTCTCTTTGAAGAGTGCCAGCTGTTGTTTATAGTTGGCACTGCACGTTTGCTTTACTCGAGCATCAATAATGCTATCATATGCTGCTATGATCGTGTGCTTCAAGTGCTGAGCAAAAATGCGAATACCAGGGTATTCAGAGGTGTCAGGGAAATTCTAGATAAGGGATCGAGGGAGATAACCTGAGTTCAAAAAGAACAGTGCATATCCTGTACTCTCTGAACATGAGAGATTGATTGTGAACTCAATAGCAGGAAGCTTTGACATCCAGTCCTTTTGTTTCAGGCTGATGCACTGATGAAGCATCTGTGTGACTGTTCGATTTGCATGCTCAGTCAAACCATCAGACTCTGGATAATAAGCACTCGACATTCAAAGCTTAGTCCCAATAAGATCATGTAAATGTTTCCAAAATATGCTTGTGAACAGAGAATCACGATCACTGATGATCATTCTGAGCAGTCCGTGAAACTTGTAGATCTCTGAGAAGACCAATTCTGCTACCTGCCATGCAGTATAGTTTGTTTGACTAGGAATAAGATGTACCATCACAGTAAGCAAGTCTATTACAACTGTGATCAAATTATATGATGCATTGCAGTCCTTCGACTCAGGTAACGGCCCAACAAAATCCATTCCAATTGCTTCCCATGGTTGAGACTGAACAGTGAGTGGGTTGAGAAGCCCATATGGCTTCTGGTTCGAAGGCTTACTATGTTTGCAGGTAATGCATGATTCACAATAAGTATGGACATCTCGAACCATGTCTTTCCACCAGACATGGTCACATAGGTACATGAGCATCTTCTTTGCTTCAAGATGCGCTAATAAGGAATGTGCTTTAGATATTACGATTTCGCATATGCTATGCCCTTGTAACATAGCCTGGAGAATATACAAGACCTTTTGATTATCAAGTTTTAAGAAAATGAGGTCCTCTTCAACCATGAAGTTCCAAAACTCCTTTGATTTAGTGAGAATAGGCTTAAAGGCAGAATCACTGGCAATTTTGCCTCAAAGTTCCTTTGCAAGATCAAGGCCAGGTTGTGCATTATAAACAACATCAAGAAGCATGTGTGCCATGTTCAGCACTGGAATATCTGAGTCTTTCGCATCTGTTGCTAACGTGGAGACAGCATGATCATCGGATGACCCGCCCTCCTTTCGTTCCTGAGGGCCTCGAAGAATGAAATGGTTCTTCATGCATGTTGCAAACTCAGTACTGGTTTCTGCAGGACCCATTTCAGCAGGAGGAATTATTTTTTGAATGTGTTTTCATGGTGCGCCCAGAGGCAAGGCCATCTCACCCTCTAAGCCAATGAGAAGTGGCATTGAAATGAGGTGAGCACCAATATCATCATTGTCCACAATGCCATGATAAGTCTATTCACTCTAGGCATGAACAGTACCAGAACTATCATTAGAATAGACTCGGGATAGGGCATCACTGAGAATGTTCTCAGCACCAGGTACATAAATGATCTCGAAGTCGAATTCAGAGATCTTTTCAATCTAATGAGCCTGTCGTCCTGATAAATTTGGTTGTTTCAGGAGGTGAATGAGTCTCTTGTAATCAGTGTACCACTGAAAATGTGCACCTTGGAGAATGTTACGATGGCGAAGCATGGTCTCGACACCAGCGAGCATCTCGATCTCATGAACGGGGTAATTCTGCTGGGCAGAATTTAATTTTGCAGAGTAAAATGTGGCCACCTTGGCAGTGTGCCAGTCTTCACCCTGGCTTATGATATCTGCTATACCTGTCACACATCCATCTGTGATGACATTGATAGGTGGTTTGTCCTTTCTATACTCAAGAGGTTTATGATGATGACTTTTGCATTTTATAGCGAGATTCTTCATGTCCTTGAAGGCACATTGAAGAGTGTAGTCCCATCAAAAAGGAACAGTATCTCCTGTGATGGCATGAAGGACACCTATGGAAATACAAACATGATCAATATCATCTGCGAGAAAGCTTGTGATGCCCAGAAATCCACGAAGAAGATCACAATTTGTGGAGGTCTTCTAATTGACGAGTGTATCGACTTTGTCTGGATCCATTTGGATACCGTTTTTGTCAATAACGCAACTGAGAACCTTCAACTCATCACAGAGAAAATGAAGTTTGGATTTATTAAGGTAAAATTTCTCTCGACGAAGTATATTGAGAATTAATTTCTTGACATGATCTGCGAGTGTATCTGAATAGATGATGATGTCATCAAGATATATATCCATGAAGCGGCCTATATAGGCTGAGAACAAATGATTCATTAGAGTCTGGTATGTTGCAGGAGCATTACAATCCCCTATCTGGATGACGTGACTGACCATGTTCCCATCAGAGGTGCTCATGGCCATTTTCCAGACATCACCAGGCTCGACATGGATGCACTCGAAAGCTTCAGAGCTATCGAGGGCTGACTTGTACTTATGGGAAGCAGCATGGCACACAATAACCTCCATGCTGGCAATGGGGGAGGAGAGCTTGTGAGTATTATCATTTCACTCTCGAAGATCCACAACTGAACGAAGCTTATCAGTGCCAGGCTTGTAAATCAAAAGCATAGAAACAGTGTTCCTTGAAGTCGTGATCTCCCATCGACCAGTATTTAAGTATGCATCGTGTTTCTCAACCCATTGTGCATGCAGCAGCTCTGAACACTGAGCTGGCCACCATTTGTACACTTTTGACTCATCAATGAGAGGTATGTGATGGTTGATTGCTTGAAGCAGTGGAAGTTAATGATCAGCAATATCTTTGCAGAGTGGCTCTGTGTAGGCCATCAATTCCTCCTGAATAACATTAAGATTTTGCTCATACAAATTCATTGCACGAGACGCGATGTTGGTGACACCAACACCTGGAATAGACACACCCTCTGCAGCACCAACAATGACATGAGGAGAGTTGATACTAAAGGTGACCTTATATTGGAAAAGGAAGGGGGTACCGAGGATGAGGTCATAGCCTGAAAGGTTGATAATATCAAAGTACCGAGACTCGTTGATAGTCTGGTAAGTGAGTTGAGCACATCCACCATAGTTAACCTTTGACCGTAATCCTTGTACAGCAAGCTGGACTGGTAATGGTATCTTCAACTGAATTTTGTTAACATGCAGTTGATCTGCAAAGATGCTAGACAGAAAGTCACCAAGAGATCCTGAGTTGATCAGGGCACGTGCTGGATGGCTGTTGATATGGACAACAACAACAACAGGCTTGGGAATAGTCCTCGAGATAGCATGTTTCACCACAGTGTTGCACTGGATTGCAGGCAGCATTCCTGGCTGGATTTGCTGACCGAAGAGTTCAATAACATGGTAAGCCATTGATGTCTCAGTAAGTGTAATCCGCTGAATTGCTGCTGCTTCATCTGTTAACTGATTGATATTATCTATTATATGCAGATTCTCAGGTGCATCTGACAGATCTTAAGAGTAGCAATACTAAAGGGCTGACTGAAGACAGGTGCGAATGCATTATGGATGGCGAGGTAAGCATGTTTCAATTGCTTGTTATACCATCTAACCAAATTGAACTTTGTATTGTGCAGACAGTCTGCTGGTATGTTACAATAGTAGTCAAGACAACTGTCGTAGATAGTGTACAGGTTGTTATCATCTGGATTAATCCAGACCCCAAATCAAGGAAGGACTAACCCATCCTCAAGCGAGATATCTCTAAGGAAAGGTATTTCAGAGTGGAGCACATCTTCTGCATGTTCAGTGAGAGGGTCACGGGTCCTTTGGT
The DNA here is from genome assembly GCA_018851835.1 of Hypsizygus ulmarius. Taxonomy (NCBI): domain Eukaryota; kingdom Fungi; phylum Basidiomycota; class Agaricomycetes; order Agaricales; family Lyophyllaceae; genus Hypsizygus; species Hypsizygus ulmarius. The sequence continues at coordinate 5,675 of JABCKG010000360.1, read as the reverse complement.
GGAGAATCTGTGCAAATTGAGGGGAGTTATTCCTAAAGTGAGTGATAGCCATCTGTTTGGCATACCAGTTGGCTAACTCGAAGGCACTGTTCTCAAGAAATATGCTAGTGATGAGCATGTCAACATTGTGGAGGCTATCCATAATGACATGCTCAGTCAGTGCCACTCAGTAGATGCAGAAGTGCTCATCCAGAACACAGCTATCTGCATCTCCTGGGTAGGGCTGACTCCATGTGAGGAGCTTCACTGCATGCACAGAGAGAGGGTCCTTCATTTGGAGGATAACACCTGCAGATGAGGAGGTACTTGTGCCATCCTCAAGCAAGCTGATCATTCCCAAATTTAGACTATAGATGGACTCGGTGGTATCTGCCAGGCTATGAAGTCGCTCTGTATTCTCAATCTGAACCTCGAGGCTGAAACTCGACATGCCAGGTGGCTGCTTGCTATTTGACTTCAGGGTCTGGCCTTTCAGACAGTTGCGAGACATATGTCCCACCTCCTTGCAATGGAAACACTTGCCCGCAGCTTGAAGCTCATCTTTTTCCTTGTCTGTGAGCTGCGAACATTGTTGTGACCCAGAAGGAACATTCTGGGAGCCTCCGTTGAAAGGCCTGAAGGGGTTCTGACCATTGGTATAAGACTGGGTATGTCTTTGCTGGTCCCGATTTCCCTGCTTAGGCTGATCTGGCTTCTTAAAGGAATGTTTGAAACCATTGTTATTCGAACCTGAAGGGCGTTGATTTGAACTGTTCAAACTCGTAGATGGATGATCGGGCTTTTTCATACCATGACCACCACTGACTTCGACTGCATCCATGATCTCATTGATCTCGGCAGCCTGAACAACACTCGACCACTTTGATGTCTCTGGATTCAAGCACTCCTTCTGAGAGCCTTTTGTAGAGTTGGATGAAGACCATACCATAGCTTATTGACCTTCTCGTGCTTCGAATTGAAGCTGATCATGGTGAACAGCTCGGTGAGCTCCGAAACATATTTCTTGACATTGTGATCATTCTGATAGCAACGTTGCAGCTTCTTATGCTGCTGGGACCTGAAGTCAACTGGAAAACAGTAGTCGAACAGTTTCTTGAAGAACTTCTTCAAGTTCCACTTCTCCAGGTTGTAAGATACCTCACAGATGTAAAAGATGTAGGCCTTCCCCTCGAGGAAGTTACAGATGATGGCAACTTGCCACTTGGACTTCACGTGATCATCTGTCACATATGCCATGCTCTGAGTGATGAATTTGTGGAAGACTTGAGTATCAGCAGTGCCGCTATACTTCTCAGAAGGAGTAGGATAAATTAAGGTGCACTTTGAATACTTTTTCTTGTTCTTTGAAGCTTTCTTACGATGATAATCAACATTGGAATCAGATGCCGAAGTCGAATGGGATTCGTCATTGTCAGATGACTTGTCACTGGAGCTCAACAAACTGCCATCACTCGATCTACTGCTGGATGAGTCCTTACTATCGCTGTCATGTGCATGATGATGTTTAGAGCCAACCTTCTTGAAGGCCTTGCCAAGATAGCTCTTCAAAGCTATCTGCTTGCTCGGACGCATGTTATCATCCTTGCCACATGCACGCTTACGACCCGCCAAAGCCTCTACTGGCTCTGCTGGTTCACGAGAGTCAGAAGGAGTCTCAGGCTCCTGGGTCTTATTCAATTGAGAGGTAAGCTTTCTAATTTGTTCATGCAATTCATCCTCAATTGACGTAGTAGGAGCAATGAATGTATTAGGTGTAGTACCATTGTGAATGCTATTCAGGCAATACAGTCAATATTTTGCATAAATGAACTGATAATTACTGATAGAGTGTTTTGCATAATTGGCAGCAATTGCTGTTGGATCAAGGAATTGCCATTTTGAGCATGCCCCAAAAATCTGATCGAAACAGATCTGATCATCAAAAATGGCGATCACAGTCTCGGCTCAATTACATAAGACATTTCACATCATTTACTGTCAGGAATCGAACTCTCGACCTGGTGGCCACCTAAAAAACTATAGTGTTTAACCGTTAAGCCAAATGACTGATATAGATAAGTGTAATTGCAATCACTATGTACCCAAATTACATGGCCACTTTTCGAGGCAATACTGATCTCCACCCTAATCCACCTAACCAGACTCTAACCAGACTCTAACCAGACTCTAACCAGACCCTAAAAAACCCTAACTGAACCCTAACAGGAAGCCCTAACACCTAAGCCCCTAACCAGCCTAGCTGTACACAGTGCTAAGTCCCAAAAATAGGCATCAGTTATATCAGTCAATTATGCAAACCATGTTAACAGATAATTGCTGTTGATTTTGCAAACTATTGTCAGATACAGGTGTGCTATTAGCGGCTTCGAAGGCTTCGAAGGCTGCCTGTTGAGCTTCGAGGTTGAGCTCATCTGCTGGTATGCCCGCATGTAATGATGCATTACCTAAGCATAGATCACCCTGTGACAGCACCATGTAGTTGTTTGGCAGTGCCCTCTGGCACTGCCTATTTAAGCACTAATTGTATATACATGTAAACAACTCCTCGCAACCCCTCCTGTACACAATATAGCTACCAATAGACTGGTCAAGCTCTGTTGTGTGCCAGACATGAGAATTCTCGTAACTACCTGTTACATTTTTTTGAGCTACCCAGCTCGTGCTCTTGTTCTCAAAAAACCTCTAAGCTTTATTTTCTATATCTGGAAACTTCTATTTCCACCCAGAACCCCTCAGCACTTCTCGTCTCCTACCAAACTTGGACAACATTGAAGCACCTCCATGACGTGACCATGAACTCGGCCATGTCCCACCACGGGCACTCTTCACACTCAACAACACCCCCTGTAGATCCTACGGATAGTGGTGCATCAACGACGCACCCGATTACCCTCGAGCAGCATCCAATGGACGCTGCTATCACTAGTAATAGCCTGGGACATACTCGCAATCTGAGGACTCCAGTGCTATTGACAGCAGATGAGTACATGCGTACTCAATTCCAGAGTGATCGACAATCGCCCACTCGACCCCTGGAAGTAGTTGCGAACTCGCATATGCACGACCCATGGTACGTGCCGCCGAGTAAGATAGGGCTGAAGAGTCCTATCCAATGACTCTTCTGGGACTTATTGTTCATTACAAATGATAAGCAGTGAGAGATGCCAGTGTCACTGACATCTCAGGTTGGCTTCGCGGGACCAGCTCATGCACAGGTGGTTCACAGTATGGGCGATCCTCGCCCATACCCATTCACTACCATTGGACAAATGACCAATGCAGGCTGTAGCAATGCATTGGCAGGTCCAGCGATGGGCAATTCACAGCCATGGCTGCTACTTTCATACATCCTTTGGATCAGTTGATGCCCATGGGTGATGCATCAACAACTATCAGTTGATTTTCCATCCAAATTTAGTAGGCCATCCAGATGCTTTCCTTGGAATCACCCGAGGAAATATACCTTGCCTGATTTAATGGTTTAATTGTCAAGTCACCCTCGGAGAAGTCCGCCGGCCCAAGTCCCAAACACCCAAAATTTAAAGTGCACATAGGGAGACTTGAACCGTCGACTTCTCGAAGTTAGACTGACCAGATTTCACCAGCAATCAAGACCACTACTCCATACGATCATTATAATATATACAACATGACTACAATATATACCACTTTTGTAGAGCGTAGAGATATAGAAAAAATAATAGCCGCCTGCCAGTGCTCTGTCCAAAAATGGACAGCGCGCCGGCGAGCACTTTCGACCTGCTGCTCTACCAGTTTCCATCCTCACCACCCTCATTAGACACCAGCCCTTGTCCCTCGCATCCCTGCTATTGCAGGTAGCTGCAGGTGCAGGAGCAAGCAAGGGGTGGAGACAAAAGCGGTGCGTTGGCTGGGGGCCGGGATCAGTGCAGGGCGCATCTGGGGCCTGCCAGGGTGCGCTCAGATGTGCTAGCTTGCTGGAATGGCAGTGCTGGCCTGAAGACGTGGCGGGGTCCAGGGCCTGGTTTGCTGGTCGTGCTATGCAGGTGGGCAGCAGGGGTGGGCATCGCAGCTGCACCAGTCGTATGACATGGCACTGCGTAGACACCCCTCTGGGGGAGGTCAGGCCTGGTGCACCATGGGATGCTGCAAGGAGATGGCTGGGGCTGGCCGTTGCAGGCCTGGCGGCTGGCAGCAGTCGGTGTGGCGGCGTCGATAGCCATGGCATTGTTGGTGGCATGCGGCGTGCTGCTCGAGGTGCAGTGCACAGCGCTCTCGTATCATTGTTGAGGAGGGGGGCTGGTCAGTTTCTCGTATGTGGTTAGATCAGCACAGCCATGCACCTTGCGGGTATCCCGCTACATGGGTCTCCCAGCGCCCCTCGACAGCCTTCCCACCTCCAAGCAGCCATTCCCTTCGCTAGAAGGCCATCTCACATCCCTGGTGGAGGGGAGGAGGGCTCATCATCGTGCTTCTTTGAGTGCAGAGGGTGGTAATGAGAAAAAAGCCTATAGAATAAAATACATCAGTTAGAATCATTCAAAACAGCCAAAAACAGGTTAAAATACTTGAAGGACTTACTTTATAGGTTTTCTAGCCCGTTGGGGCAACCAGCATGGCGGGGTGGATGGGAGGATGGTGGGGAAGATGAGGTTTGAGTGACGCATGTCGCTCAAACCAGAAGTCGGGCAATGCCGAGCGCATTCCCATGGCTCATCCTCGTCGAAATCGCTGACGACAGAGGCTCTCCCTTCAAGATCAACATATTCCGATGCTGCTCAAAGCATCGGAATATGTTACTAAAGAGATATAAGTACCATGGGCAGATACTCGACATGAAAATATTGAGTATTCGTAAAGATATGTAGTGATTACTTGTTCTTATGCATAGATGCACCCAGTTTTGAATGTATTTTGAGAACTACAAGAGATCCACATTACTTAAATATAATCGGACATCTGTAGGACATTCAGAGAGTACATAGGGTGGAATACACAAAAAAAAGCAGAAGCATCCATGTCTCAACCATATGATAGGGTAGTACGAGTACTTAAAACCCAAGTCATTGGTGTCCACCTTATGCAAATATGACCCATTTTGACGTATTTCTGGCCTCCCTCTTTCCACAACTTCTCAGGCATAAAAGTAATACATGTATATACTAAATTACATGTCATAGGATGTTCTCCCACCCTCCAAATAAAATTTAATGAAGTCCTGGGCTCATGGTAGGCAAATTGGTGAAAATTCTTCACCTCAGATTTTATTTTACATTTCGATTCTACTACTCTGGCGCTCTCCAGAACACCCAGAGTTTTGGAATTTGGCCCAGGGAAGCCCAAGATATTCACTGATGAACATGCCATAAATACATATACATCTGTGGCATGTCCAAGGTCTCCATGTAATTTGCTGGAACTTTTTTCAGATCATCTCTATACATATCCCACACATTCCTACCAGCTCAGATTCTTTATAAGTGTTGAGGGAGCCTGCCAGGAGAGCCACCGATGCTGCTTCCAGCATTGTTTACATCTGTTTATTTCCAGTGCTCCAAGCTCTGCCCATGAATATCTCTACATCCGTGGCACATTTTAATATAGTTCAAGCGCAAGGATCTTTGAATTAGATATATACTGTACCTAGAGTAGTCATACCGTCTACAAATTCAAAGTGTGGTGCAGGAATTGCCATC